>WUQG02453407.1:0-12788 GCA_011317285.2 Androctonus mauritanicus | reverse complement strand
TGGATGAGAGCGAATTTAATATTTTCGGAAGTGATAGTCATGGTAAAGTTCGGAGGAGGAAGGCAAGCGAAGAGATGAGATTGGAAAATTTAGTGTCTACGATAAAACATGAAGAAGGGAATGTTATGGTTAGGAGCACAATGGCTGCAGCTGGACCAGGTAGTTTGGTTTTTATTGAAGGTGTAATGGACAACATAAGTATCGGAACATATTGCATGCTAATCTGCCAGAAGGAATTCAAAAATTACAGTTGCAAAACCAGTGGTTATTTCAACAGGATAATGATCCGAAACACACAGCCAGAACAATAAAGGAATGGTTGTTATATAATGTGCCAAAACAGCTTCATTCTCCGCCCCCAATCACCAGATTTAAATCCAATCGAGCATCTTTGGGATGAGGTTGAATGATGCCCAATATTATAATATTAACTCTTTGAAAGAAGCCCTAAAGAAAGTTTGGTCTGAAATCACACCTGATACGACAACCATCTTCAAATCATCTACGCCTAGAAGACTGCAGGCTGTTATAGATTCAAAAGATGGCCTTACAAAGTATTAATTGAATATTTAAACAACACAATCTGTGTATATAATGTTCCTACTCACCTGTATGAAAACTTTTGCGACTATAAAATTTTGTACATTTTTGATTTTTTTCTATTAATTTTATTTTCTTCTGACCGTAACTCACACAAACACATTAATTAACATTCAATTAAACGTTTATAAATAGTTTCCATCGAGGTTGTATTTCCATATTAATAATAACCAATTTTTTATGGTGTATATAGATTTTGTGACTGACTGTATAATCCACATTTGAAATATGTTCATAATTGTGTAAGTATTGCATTATTTTTATCATCGATTACCCAACTAATTTAAAAAAAGAACAATAGAACCCCGTTTATATGTTTTTGGAGAGGGCTCATAAAAATTATGTACAATTGAGATTAACGTTAAAATGGAGCTTTTTATTTTAACTTTAAAAATTGAAAAAATTCATTAAAACTTAAAATTTAAAAAAATTAAACTACATATTATATTACATGTGTTTTTTCCATACATTAAAACTTAAAATTACGAAGTTTGATTAAACATGATGGGCAAATACAGTTATTCCGGCTTAAGAATCAATTGTAGTTTGTGTTTTGGATGCAATACTACATTTATGGATCATGTCTTCATACGGAACTACTATACAATAGTCTATTGTATTGTTCAGCCTTTGCAAAACACTTCTATCTTCACTCATTATAATGTCCAAACTGTAACTTACACTATAGTATCTGTCTGCGAAAAGTACTTGTACTGTAGAATGAATTACAAAACTAAAAACTGAAACTGAATCTTCTGAAGTGGATGAGTTCAAAGGTGAAAGAAAGAGTCTGAATAGATAGAAAGACTGGTGGAATAAGTTTTGTTTTTGGTTTTACTTTTGCATTCATTCTACTTTTTATTTCAGAGATAATGTGGTGTACAGTATAAGTAATTGTTCCTTTTTCGGAAAAGTTTTGTAAAGACTTCCTGGATTTTTATATGTAATTGCGACGACGAAACGACTCTGGTGAATAAAAAGAACTGCGTACAAATGCGAAAACGTATAAATGGAAAACCTGCGAGTGGGATGATTTTACATGCAAAATCGAAAGAGTGTACTAAACACAACGTACAAGTGCGAAACGTATAAACGGGGTTATACTGTATTTATTTTTGTTATAATTAACAGTGCAGTTTTTCTGCTATTAAGCAATAGATCTCTAGTTTAACAGAAAAAACAATATAAAATCATTAAAATATCCATTATTTTTAATGGAATTTGTCTTATAGCTCCATAAACCAAAATTTTATTGTTGGTAAAAAAGAGAGAAGAAAACAAATTTAGTAACTGATTTAAAATTGCTATAAAATTATTTATTAATTATAATATTATAATATATTATATTTAAAATCTTAAAAATTTGTTCATAATATAATGCATATTATAATTACCAATGCAATAAATACACTCTTTATAACATACTGCTACCATATGATGAAGTGGTGATGGCATTTTGCCACATCTTTCCCATTCTTCTTGAATTGTATTATATCTGAGCATAGTATCTAATAGAATATTAGAATTGGTTATTAAATTTCTTAATTTAATGCTGTTCTATTTAATTTTAATTTACTATTAGTGATCTTTTCTCTTTTCATAGAATCCAATCCTCCCAAAATTAATAAAGTAGATGCATTCCACAACTGTAAAGGACCAGTTACTTCTGTTAAGCTTTGAATTGCATCGATGCCATACGAAGACGTTCGACTTTTTTGCAAAAGAGACTGCAAACTTGGATCTGTAGTTAACTCATCAATATAATTTACCGAAAGTCCTGAAATTTCTTTATCGTGGCACATTTCTTTAAATGCACTCTGAAATATAAAATTGTTAATATCTATTCGCATAATAAGATAAATTAATCTTAAGTTGCATTTTTACCTCTAATTTGTGAGTATATTTTGGTTTATCTCTAATAAGAAAGCCTCTAACGACTGCTTGCATTAAAATTATTTTATTTTTTCTATTTCCGAACATTTTTTTCATTCTGTATGATCGATAAGAGGCTTGAATCTTTCTCGTAGCTTTTTCACGAAGCATAACTTTCTCGGAATCACTTCCAGATGTCTCCTAGATTTTTATATTAATTCCTTTTAATGAATTATTATTAATCTTTTAACAATTTAGGCAATAAGATTTACCCAAAGATGGAACGGCTGACCACGTAGGAGATAATATCTAACGGGATGATGAAAATCGGAAACTTTTTCTATTTGTCCATACATTTTTGCTGATACATAACTGATAAATAACAGACCAAGTCAATACACAGAACATAAGCATAGACTACTTTTTCCATACATTTTAAATCAGTATACCAGATTATTTTGAAGAAAATGATTGCATTGCATAAACATAAATACGTAAGATTGCTATTATAGTAGCCGCCCGATTAAACGGAGTAGTAGGGAAATTAATTTCCACGGATAACTGATTCCCTGAATAATCCGCAAATCACTCAGAAAATCGAAAATTATGAATACTATGCATTTAATATTAAAAAATAAATAAATAAATTTCATACATATATTTATTCAACTATTCTACCATTTATCGAGAAGGAAAACAAGAAATGTGTTTATTTTCAGTAAAAAATTAATGCAATATTTGTAATTTTAATTTATCTCTAATTTTGATCACCAATTATCTAAGATATAATAAAAAAATGAATCTGTGCTGTTTAAAAATCATTCAAATATCTCTAATTAAGCGTCAATTCAGAGATGCGAATTAACTTAACTTCGATTAATGCAAATCTAAATAATCCAACTGCGGATAATTGGGAGTCCTCTATAAGTTTTTATGGCATAAAACATACCTAGTAGCATCAATCAGAAGGTTTCTTATCACAGCATGTTCAATGATTCCGGGAAGAAGTGGAGGATGATAACAAGCAACAATCTCTTCTAAAGACATCATCTGAAATCGCACATTATCAATCACTTGTTTTATGTATTGTTCTCTCTCCAAATAATTATGATTGAGCCATTTTAATGCAGCAAGATATACTATTACTTCACTAGAAGGCAAAGATAAATAATATATTTTAATTTGGCAAATTAAAAATTGCAAAACAAAGATATTTATAGAAATTATATAATTTTTTGCTTGTTCATTTCATTTGTTATGATATTAAGAAGAGAATGAAAAGAGTCGATCTTTGTACATCGATCAATACAAACATGTGCAAAGATCAACTATTTGCATTTTCTTCTTAACGCTATAATAAATGTGATCAGTCGTCAATTATAGAACTGTTATCAATGGATCTCTACCACCCATCACGAATTATTCATAATTCGTTATGAGTGGTAAAGACTGAAGAATGGAAATCGAGAGATGGTCCTGATTCTGAAAAATCCTGAGAATTGAGATTTCGAAATCGATTTCTATCCTTCAGATGAATTCTGATATTTTTTCAAGTGTTCATGCAGCAATTCCATTTTTTGTTTCGTTCGCCAATTACTTCTATGCTTAACAATAGCAATTATGTAAGATTATGAAGTTGTTAACTTGCATCGAATTATACATACTACATACAAATTAGATAGGAATCGCACATAAAATTCTCTTATCGTACCTTCTAGCTCCAATAACATCAACCGAAAGAAATTCACAAACTTGTTCCAAATTCAACGCTAAGTAATCTTTACTTTCTATAACATCTTCAAATTTCCTAGCCATAGCTTTAAGAGCTCTTTGCCACGTTTGACGAAGCCCTAACCTTTTAGCTGTGACATAAATTGATAGCAAGTTGTTCACATTATCCGTTGGGCTAGTTAATATCTGTAAAAGTGGTTTATTTTAAAATAATAAAATTATTTTTAAATTCTAATATCTTTATTTTTACTTTATTGCAACTTTGGGACACATCATCAATCTCGAGTTTTTTAGACGCTTGGTAAACATCAGCCAAGTTTTGACAGTTAACATTTAATTCTCCCGTATACATATAATTTAATAGAATATCAAATGCTTCGGCAGTAAGAGATTTTAGTTTAATCTTAAAAAATAATCAAATTAATCAATATATTTTTACATATTCGAAACAAGAATAAGATTAAATTACATTTTTCAAAGACTGCTTTTCGGGTTCAATCAGTATTTTTCTGAAATATGGAGAATAACAGGTTAAAACTGACTTGTGAGCCGGAAATGAATGATTTTGCACTTCTATCTCGATATCCGTCATTTTTTTGAACTTCCATAATCCGGCTGTGTGTTGACCCAAAAGAGCAAAATGACTGTTCTTTTCGGGTAGTTCTCCTGATTCTTTAATCATTTCTGTAATGCGAATCTAACACAAAAGTTTTATTAAATAGCTTATGAAACATATATTTTAAATAAGAGAAAATAATTTAATTTACCTATCAAATCTAAATTTTGGCTAACAATGTCTATTTTTAGTGATGCAAAATTGTTTAATTAAATTAAAATGCGTATTATTTGGTCATTTCTGTTTAAGATTATGCAACACTTAAAAAATTTAAACAATTTATCTAATTTGTGCTTAGTTATGCACGCTAAAATTTTTTAAACAAGCAATGTAAACCTTTATTTTATAAAAATATTAAAATTCTGAAGGCTTAATAAGTATAATTAGAAAAGAAAGAAATATTTCTAAAGTTAAAAATTATTAAAGTTTAGTTTAAGTTTTATTAATAAATTCACACTAAAAGAATTATGGTTACTGTATAATCTCTAAATGATTCATTAAAACATTTACAGTACATATCTCAAAATGGCTTACTTTTTATAATGCTATTTTTATATGAGCTAATTTGTTAGTCGGAAAAATCTCGAATTTTCATGTATTAACGTGCTTATTTTTAAAAATATATTATTTTTATAAATATTTATAAAATACAAAAGGTAATTATAAAATTTTTATTTATTTTTTTCAAAAAATAGCGAGAGTTAAAACTGAAAAAATCTATGGTTAAAACATTGTATCGTTTTCTGTTATCGATTTATATCAAAACTGAAAGAGGGCGTTGTATGATATAAGTGGCAAAACGTAAAAGGGATGCGGTGAGAATTGACCTTCAGAACAAGGGCAATTGCTCTTGAGTTGACTTTTTTTTAATTTTTAGTTAAGTACAGAAAGGTGAAAGATGAAATCGGTAACAGTTTCTACCACACCTTACGATGATCAGAAACCGGGAACGAGTGGACTCAGGAAGAAAGTCAAAGTGTTTCAGAAACAGAATTACACGGAGAATTTTATACAGGCTACACTGTCTGCTATGGGAGATAAATTAGTCGGTTCTACTCTGGTTGTAGGAGGTGACGGTAGATATTATGTTAAAGAAGCTGTCGATTTAATTGCTAAGATTTCTGCGGCAAATAAGGTAAATCTGATATTTAACGTTTCATTCATAACGATTTAATAAGTTTTTACTACATGGGTCTATATTTGTATCAAGTAATCTATACAACTAGCGGTAACCTAATACTATATATGAAAATCCATAAATTTTAATCAAGTAGAATCTTAAAAAAATATAAATGCGAGAAATTACTTTTTTTTCAATATATCAATATTTATAATTTTTAATAAGAATTAAAAATTTCATTTAGCAGTTATCTGTGTTAAAATATACAAAGATGATTATGAAAATTGTTAAAAATTTAGCATAGAAGAAATGTGGAAGGTTTGATTCAAAGAAGTATCATGATGTCTTAGTCTAATGGATTATCTGAAAAGATTCTATATATACAGTGCATACTATATTTTAATTTAGATGTACGTCTTATAAATCTTGCTATGATTAATGTTAATAATTATATAAATGTGTATATATATGTTATTGACAACCATCTAGAACCTTCTAGAATTTTGAATGACAACATCTAGAATATTCTAGATGTTGTCATTCAAAATTATATTAAAAAATTATAAATAAATATTTTTAAATTACATATGATTAAGTCTGTATGTTTCATTCTCAAGAATATTTTCTAAAAATGTTTTTTCACATTCAAAAATATTTTTTTTTAAATGTTCTTTGGAATGAAATGTGCAGACTTAATCAGAATATATACTGCATTACTAATTATTTGTTCATTCTAATTTTAAAAATTTCCTTACAGTTACAAATTCCTACAAAAATTGTGATTTTGAAGAAAATTTAGCTAAAGATGAAACCAACTTTTTATTTAATTTTTTTCTGTTATGAGAAAAATACAGTTCAAAGTTAAAATCAGAATTGATGGTAAATCACTTATATACAATATATGGAATTTATCACTAAAACATATAAATTATCAAGTTAATGTTAACAGATATATTTTTAATAAGTACAAATTTGAATTAAATTGTTGTAAAATAACTTTTTTTATTGTGAATATAAAAATTTTGGTTTAAAATTTTCAATGTAAAAAATATCAAATTAATAGGAAGTATGACAAAATATTTATTCAAATTTCAAAAGTAATCATTAATAATATAATATACATTGTAAAATTGCTCAATAGAATTAAAAGTTAAGAAATAAAATTTCAATTTCAGTTTTGTAATCTAGTTTCAAGATATATAAATTTTGCTTAGTTTTGTATCTGAATATAAGTTTTATTATAAGTTTTAATTAAATTTGTGATAAAATTTAAATTCATGCATACTACACAAAGTTCTTATGATTTATGTTGTTTATTTTGATGAATTTCATAACAAAATATATAGTTTTGTTGATTTAATAATGTTTCCTAAATATTTAAATAATACTGACTTTTAAAAGTAGAGAGAACATGGGCTATTTCCTTTTGAAATTTTAAATATATCAAAAATGTGAATTCTGTTTTGATATATTGAATCATTAGAACTTTGTTAAATTTTGTGTATGAAATACCAAATATTATAAAAGATTCTGTCTGATAAAAAACATTATAAATTGAAAACAATGTATTTTCATCCATCATGTTCTCTTCCAGGAAAATGGCCTTTGAAAGCCATTTTCCTAGAAAATTCATATTTTGCAAAAGAATAAACAAAAATTATAATTGATATAGATGCATGCATGTGCATTTCCATCATTTAATTTGATAGCATATATATAATTTTTTGCCATTATTGTGCAGTATCTACAAAATAATAAATAATCTGGCAAATGATGAAATTATACTAAATTAAATACACAAAAAACTAAAATAGTATTGTTTTTAGTTTTCTGCATTCTTTGTTAGTCTTCAGATAGCAAAGAATGCAGAAATAATAATACTTACAGCAAATAAATCATCATTATTTATTCTTAAAGAAAATAATTAGTTATTGATATGTTATTTTTCTATTAGTTAAGATGTTCATTGATGCTAGTGCATTTCTGATACTGTTTTCTCCTATTTACTATTTGGTAATATAATCATTCTTCTTATGTCAGTATGATGTCACCCAGTGTTATGTCACCTTTATCATAAAATATGTGTCCATTCATTATTACATCATAGAGCATAGTTGTACAGATATGTCAAAAAGACATTGGTGGTAGATTGTGCCACATATTGAATGATACTATAAATAAATGATATTGCATACTAGAAGATGTTATATTTTGAGATTTGTAATTGATCTAAAAATTATTACATCTAAATCTTAATAATGTTCCAATCATAAAGTTTCTCAATTATTGATGGACCAAATAATAGAAATAATTTATAATGAGATACAAGTTCATGTAAATAAGTATACAGCTATACATAAAAATTATAGATGTTGAGCATAACAATCTAAAACATAAAAGCTATAACTGTTAAACAAAAATATCTTTCATATTAAACTTTCATAATTTAAAGAAAAAGAAACATTTAAAATTCTAGTTTTCTGGCACACAATTTATTAAATTAAGTTTTCACAGAACAATAAACTTGCTTCTGTTTCATTCCTATTTAGGAATGACTTAGATAACGGTTATTTGCCTGAATATACCTGGAACACTGTAATCTTTTAGCATTATTGAAGTTGAAGATTATATGTTTGAAAATTTAATATAAATAATTACTAAAATTTAAAAAAACATTTTTTATAATTCTGAGGTGTAAATAGTCACATCGTCCATAACAACGCCGTATAATAGAATAGAATATTAAAAATTTTGAGATTATACATCAGTGAAAGTTACTTTTAATATGGCTTTATTTAATAATTACGAAAATATTTGAAGCTTGCTTGAAAGAGGATATGGGTAGAAACTGGCTAAGGATATTGAAATTTAGAAGTGCAAAAGCAAATAGAATAAAGTCTCATTGCATTATTTTGCTGTTAATTAACTTCAGTTATAAAATTGGTCATTATATTCTTAGCCACTACTGAAAATATAAATCTGTTTTTGTTATATAATAAAATTATGTATAATATTAAAGTTTAATATAAAAATTTGTTATCCTTCTTTTAGGTCAGAAAACTTATTATAGGTCAAAATGGCATTCTCTCAACACCTGCAACCTCTTGTATAATTAGAAAAAGACACACTGATGGAGGAATCATTCTTACTGCTAGTCATAATCCTGGAGGTCCTAATGAAGATTTTGGAATTAAATTTAACATTGAAAATGGAGGTTTGTGTTTTATTATTTTCCAAATTTAAATGGGTACTTTATTAGTTTAATTTATATTTTTAGCAGCTTAAAATTATATTTAATAATTTTTAGGACCTGCACCAACTGGTGTAACTTCAAAAATATTTGAAATAAGTAAAAATATTAAAGAATATAAAATTTGCCCTGATTTAAAAGTTGACATAACTAAAATTAGTGAAGAAAATATGGAAGTTGATGGATCACCTTTTACAGTAGAAGTAATAGATTCTGTACAAGATTATCTTGATTTAATGAAAGAAATTTTTGATTTTCCAAAAATTAAAGAATATCTAGCAACTGGTTGTGATGGAAAACCATTTCCTATACTCATAAATTCCTTAAATGGAGGTAAGTTAATTATAATTAAATACTGAAAGATATTTATAATCCATCTATTTTTTAAAATGTATAATTAGTGATGGGACCTTATGCAAAAAGAGTTTTTTGTGATGAACTTGGAGCACCTGCCAATAGTGTGGTTAACTGTATTCCATTGGAAGATTTCGGAGGTCGGCATCCTGATCCAAATTTGACTTATGCAAAAGATCTAGTAGATGCTATGGCAACTGGCAATTATTGCTTTGGTGCAGCATTTGATGGTGATGGTGTAAGTAAACTATGCTATTGAATTTAATCTATTTTTTAATATTAATTTTATTTTAAATTTCAGTTGCCTTCCTAATGAAAATGATATATTAATAAAATTTTTTTCTCTAAGGATCGCAACATGCTTTTAGGTCACAAGGCATTTTTTGTAACTCCATCAGATTCTTTAGCAGTTCTTGCTGCTAACTTAGATTGCATTCCATATTTTCAAAAGACAGGTGTAAAAGGATATGCTCGTAGCATGCCAACAGCTGGAGCAGTTGATAAGTAAGAACTTGATGTATATAAATAAATATTAATAATACTTTTTTAAATATTGGATAATTTTTTTAAAAGGGTTGCTGCAAAAACAGGTAAAGAATGCTTTGAAACACCTACTGGATGGAAATTTTTTGGTAATTTGCTCGATGCAGGAAGAATATCAATATGTGGAGAAGAAAGTTTTGGAACTGGTTCTGACCATATTAGGTCAGTAAACAAATTGCATAGAAAAAATAAATTATAGAATTTAATTTTAATTAAATAATTTTGTATTTTAGAGAAAAGGATGGCTGTTGGGCTGCTCTTGCATGGTTATCAGTTCTCTCAGATCGTAAAAAAAGTGTAGAACAAATGTGTGTTGATCATTGGGAAAAATATGGAAGAACGTTTTTTACTAGGTTTGTACAAAAAATTTTAATCTTCATTATAGTGTTAGTGATAATATAATGATTATATTAATGCATCAGGAATGATCATAATACAAAGAAATCTTGATTTGTTGAAGATATATTCCCTGAAAGTGTGACACAAAGTGAAATAACACAAATCAAATATTTTCTGTCTGAACCTGTCAAAATATTAAAGATTAAAATAGGTTCATATATACATATTTGAACTTAATATACTTTATTTTGATAGCAAAATTAAGAGCAAATAATAACATCTTAAATAAAAATATTCTTTATCAAGAAAATGCAACTAACAAAAGCATAATAAATCTTCTAAAAATAAATGTTTAAATAATGATATTTCTTTCACCTTCAAATTTTAACTCCATAAAATCATTACTGAGCCTATTTTACAAACGATTGAAAAAAGACTTACTAATTATCTAAATAAAATATATTATTAGATTAATGATGTAAGAGCCTTTTGAGTCAAATTGTGCCAGCCACTGGATAAAATTTTAAATGTGATATAAGAAATTATAAATTAAAAAATACAGTATAAAAGTAAAATAACATTAAACAGAAAATGACAACGCCAAAAAAAAGATAAATTTTAATAGTGATTGTAAAAGGTCACAATTAAAAGAAACTATAAGAAAGTATACTTGAAAATAAACTGCCAAAAGCCAGATAATAGCAAATGCAAAATATTTTATAAAGTAGATTAGAATTATTAATATATTGTCCCATCCCCTATGTGTGAAGATTCAGTTTTACAGTAACCTTATGCATATAAATTTGTACAAATGAAGTTTTAAAAAGCTGTATGAAATAATAGATTATATTCTGTAATTGGATAAAATGAAATTTATGGATAATTTTTATATTAAAAACTGTTTTGTATTTCATTAACTTTTATGTTATGTTATTTAATATTCTTTTTGACTATACAAAAATATTTGAAAAACTGGACTAATATTTGACTCTATGAATATTTTTTATGAAATCAATGAAAAAGTGTTATAAAGAAAACAAATATTAGTTAAAATATAAAATAAAATAACATGTAATATTTTGAAAATTTATAATTTTTTTCATACATTTTATAAAAAGAATATAAATTTCTTATGAAACTACAATATAATTTTCACATCCAGATAAATTCATAAAATGGTATGGCTAAATAAATAAGAATTAGATTAGTTCTCAAGAACTGTTTCTTTTTAGATATTCAGTTTTTAAGATGCTAAAAGAAAAGTAGACAGAAGTTTAGAATTTTTGTTGTTTTATGTTAATAGAATTTGGATTGACTGCATGTTTTATCAGAATTTTAAAATATATAATAATTTTAAATGAAGTAAGAAATACATTCAACTTTAAAGAAGAATATAGAAATTCTGCTTAGTGAAATATTTCCATACAATAGAGAAGGAATTCTAAATTCTTTATTGGAGGAAAAATAAGCTTCACTTCACTTAATGTTAAAATTTGAATTTGACAAGTTGTGTAATTGTTTAGAATTCAAATATACAAAAATCTCTAATTTTATGTATATGTTATGGCTAAACACTGACCAAAAAAACAGCCATAATGCATTGTGGCCAATTCCAAACAACTGAACACAATGTTCAACATTATTTTGCTTTGTGCCCATTATAAGGTAACCAGAATGCATTGTGGGCAACTCTCAAAACCAATACCCATTCTGAGCACTTTGAAGTGATCACAGACTGTTCTGAAACAGATCAGGGCATGTTTTTTTAGTAGTATGCTCCATGTTACTAATAGTAGTGGAATTCCACTATTGTTAATGGAATTTTGACCATTTAACAGTGTATCAGTGATAGAAAATAATTCACAAAAATGAGTGACATTTGGACACAGGACTTCAGTTATATGCATTTTTATATTTTATGATTTAAAAAATAAAAATAATCTTTCTAAAAGTAAAATTTTTTCTTAAAAATTATAAAAGATTTCAACAAGAACACAATCTAACATTGGGTTAGGTCATTTTGAACTGGCAACAATGCGTTGTGGCTATTAATTTTCATATTCTCTAATATCTAATAAAGAACATGAATTTTAATAAAGCATTTAAAAAGTTTGTTTTCTTGTAAATCTTAGTTGATAAATTACATCTGAGTCAAAGATTATCCTTTAATATTTCATTCCTAAAAATAAATTAATATGTTAACACTTTTATAATTTATATAATTTGGACTGCTTGGAGTTCAGTGCAGGAAATTTTAGAATATTGTACGTTATTCCTATTCTACATATTATTCCTATTCTACATAGTTCCAAGAATCACACAAAAAATGGTGTCTTCTGCATATGCAGCTAAGGCTAAATTTA
>WUQG02453396.1:0-12789 GCA_011317285.2 Androctonus mauritanicus | reverse complement strand
CCTCAGCAGGGGTGGGCAGCCTGTGGAAGGGCTTGTTTTGCCCCGTCACTTAGCATTCTCATTGAATGGAAAGTGGCCTCATCTGTTGGCAAAAAATATATATATATTTATTTATTATTAACTCTTATCATTCTGACAGGCTGTTTTCCTTACTGCACTCAGTAGTCATATATGCTTTTCCTGGGTCTAATTTCTTTATTTTTACTTACATTGAGAAATAATTTTTAAAATATCAATTTGTATCATGATGTTCATTCATTTATCATAACAAAAATTTTGCTAAAATATGGATTTTTAAATAATTTTTCATTCCAATTTAATTGGAATCATCTAATACAAGCATCATTTTTGGACTGCCAAAAATTCAAGAACCTCTTGTCCAAATTTATCCAAGTTGTTATATCATGTTCCATGTTTCCTTCTTAGTTTATATTTATTTTTCAGATAGCTCGATCCAATAAATTATAATAATAACAATAATAATAATAATAATAATAATAGCACTGTTAATACCATAGAAATAAAGAATATTCTTTCAAAAATTAATATATAAAACTAATTTGTTGCATTCTATTAGAAAATTGTATAGTTTAGGTAGTTTAAGTATAAAATAAATAACTACTGAAGAGATGTGAATAAGCTGAAAACATTTTGTAAGTAATCCAGAATGATTAAATTAAATTTCTTGAAGGGTGTATTGATAAGTTGAAGATTTGCAGCAGAGAGATATAGTCTTAAAAGAAATATGGATATTAAAACTATATTTTCTTATTAATTTTTTTATTTCAGTTACATATGTAAATTTTAAATTAAAAGTGATTAAAGTGAAATCAATTGAAAACTATTTCTTGAAACTAATATATATTAATAAAATAATAAAATTATTTCCTAATTCTTGCATTTATATACAGATCCTGTAGAAAAAGTGAATTTGGCAAGTTCTGATTTAAATAAATCATTAGGTATGGTGTAATGATCTATATTATTTAAAATTTTTTGTCTAAATTTGAATACACAAATTATAAATATTGCATATATTAATATTTATAAAATTTTTCTTTATTATCTAATATAATTATTTTCATTTTAGAGTTTTGGAATAAGTTATTGGGATTGAAAATATATAAACAGAATGATGATATGGCACTTTTAGGCTTTGCTGATGATCAGGTATTTAAATATATTTTAAGAATAAGGTTCTTAAATTCCTTAAAACTATTTCGGTATAATTATATTAAAATTAATTTTGATTTTCATATAGTCACTAGTTATTGTTTAAGTTAGCAAAGATTGATTAATAATTTAACTGTTATACTTATAATGTAATATTTCTTACTGTAAATATTAAATAAAAGTAAACTCTAAGCTAAATAAGTAAGTAATAGATATTAAAATTGAATAAATAGTTTATCTTACTTATTTAGCTTATAATTTACTTTTATTTACTATTATTTTTGATTAATCAAATAAGAGATGACAATTCTGTTCAAAGTTTCTGTCGAATGTTGTAAGCCTGATGAGGATGCAGAAAGAATCGGAAACATTTGTCTGTACTTAAGCAAATAAAAGTGTTTTAGTTTGATACTGTACTGAAAAGAGTGCTGAAATTTTTGTAACGTTGTTAAGAAATGACAGTTGTCTTAACTCAAAAATTATTTGCAAGATTATCTGGCTTGTATTTGGCTATACTTATCTTTGCTGCTTAATATTCAAAGAAATTGAAGTATGCTAATTATTCATATCATCTATAGAGTGAAAGCAGAGAATAGATGTTTGCTTTAATAGCTTTCTTTTGCAAGACAGTAATATTCATTATGTAAAGTCACAAATTTCTTGAAATAGCAATACTATGACTTTGCAAGATTTTCAGAGTTCTGCCTGATCAGATCTTAACTTTCTGGAAATAACTTCTGGGAAAAATTATTCTAACACTGCAAAGTCACAATAATCAAAAATATCAATAATAATGTATATCGAATGGCTTTAATGACTCTGTAAATCTAGAGTCCAGCCTAAACTCAAGTCGTTTTACTATTTTCTAAAATAAATCAATCAAATCTCTATTACTAACTAATGTCTATCTGATAAAAACACAAACAACTGAAAAACGTATGGCTTAAAGTATCAAACAAGTGTTAGATCTAAATAGCAAAAAAACAATGTTAGAAACTAATACCAATAAATTGAATAAATTTTCAAAACAAGTAAAGTTAAATAATAAAATATAAATTTATTTGACTTAAACACTTACAAAGAAGTATAAACAAAAGCTTTATTTAGGCAATAATAAAGCACAAAACAAGTTGCAAAGTCGCAAATTCTGTCAAATGTCAATAACAATAATAATACTTATAATTAAACCTAATGGTTAACATGACTCTGCAAATCCAGAGTTCTGCCTGCTCAAGTCTCTTATTAAGTTCTAACAAATAACTATATTCGAAATAAATAATGAACTAAAGTGACATCTAATTGGCAAAAGTAGTAAACCAGATAAAACGTACAACTCTAAAAGTACCGAACAAGTGTTAATACTAAACTGACAAAAACTATGTTAGAAACTTACAACTAATATAAATTGAATAAATTCTCAAAAGAAGTTAAATAACAAAAAATATAAAATTTATTAGACGCAGAACTGCTTACAAAAATGTAAGCAAAATTTTAATAATGCAAATTCGAACAATCAACAAAAACGCAAATATTCACAATCCAACAAGAAATAAACCTTAAAGACTACTTAACTCTAATACCTCCACTACTGATACAAACTTTAAACCACTGTAGATCTTTTACAAGAATTCAACAACAATAATGTCACTCTAGCAATTTCACTATGAAATCAACACCTCCCCAAGTCATTGGGATTGTAGACTTTTATACTAGGTGACGTATAGTCCTGCATTGCTTCATTTACATAATTTTGTGCAACAAGTTAAAATTTTACTAGTTTACAGAAGTAAATGAATTCATGTCATCCTCTTTACAGTTAAATCATAATACCGAACATAACATCGATAACAGATCATTCTTATATTCTTATATCGGATCAGTAGTAAAATTATTTAGATGAGATGATGTCACACACCGAGAAAGCTCATTCAGAAGACGAATGTCCATTTTGTAGCATGTAATTATCAAATACTTATGACAGAGAACATGGAAGTAAGTTAACTCTTAAACAAAAATATAATATGTTAAACAATGATGAATATAACAATAAAATAATGAGAGCATAATAAAATAATAAGTAGGATAGGTCAGAGTTAACCTCTTCACAAAGTTATCAATAAAACTTATCTAATCAAAATTCAAGAATCCAAATATTCAAAACAATAATAAATATAACATTAAATATTAATTAATTCTAATACCACCATTCTCTGATACAAATTCAAGTGATTATCAATCATACAAGAAATGCAGAAGTCACTAATCAGCTCCACTTCAATACAGAATACCTCAAACACCTTACTGTATCAGTTGATATGTACGTTATTATCCAAATGACTTTTACAATCCTGAGCTTATTTACATAAGTTGTGCAACAAATTCAAATTTCTTAATTTATAGAGTAATCAATTCATGTCATCCTATTTACAAATTAATTGTTTACCAAATAAAACATCAATAAGAGATCATTCTTATAATTTCACATTGGATCAATGATAAATTAGTTAGAATAGATGACATCAAGAGCCAAGAGAGTTCGTTGGGAGACAGACATCTGGTCCATAATTTGTAGTTTCTAACTGATGAGACAGAGAATGTGAAAAGTGAGTTAACGCTTAAACTAAAAACATATAATATGTTAAATAATACTGAAAATAATAATAATTAATAAAGTGAATAATAAAATAATAATAGGATAGGTCAGAGTTAATTTCTTCACAACCCTAAATAATACATTGAACAATGGCGCTTTGTAGTTGTTGAAAGAAACTGCAGACTCATGTTAGAATAAAAATGACGAAAAAGAAATTAGTGTATTTAAACTGACTTCATTTCGTCATTTTCTAACAAAAACTAACAACTTTTTGTCAGCCACAAAACACAAAAGTATTAAAAAATTTTATTGAAATTATAATAAACGAGTTAATATAAATAACTTCTTTAATTATCAAACAAAATTCCAAAAAACAACAGCAAATTTATTAAACAATAATCCAAATGTCAAAAGAAATTTTAATTAAACCACTGAGCTTCAACTCATTCTACAAGAAAAAAATACTTAACTGGTTGATTGACAGTTCAGTTATATTACCAAGCTTAATATTACTTTTGATTCATACCACTTCAAACTTTATCAAATGTCTGCTTATAAATAAATAACATGGTAGGCTTGCATTCAAGCTCATTTACATAAAACTATCAAACAATTTTTATTTTTCTTCTCACAGAATATTATCAACAATCAAGTCACTTGTCTTTATAATAATAAATACAGTATTAAATTATTATAATTTATTAAAAAGAAGTGACAATTCTTTAACTCTATTATAACATTCCAGTTTTGCAACAATGTTGTTGTTCAGATTGGATAACATCATAAGTATTCTCAAAGACAAAACTATTTAGTTCCTTACTGCCATTTTTAAACGGTTGAGTCAGGAACATAAGAATCATTATCCTTAATTAAATAAAATATTCACTAAATGAATATAATAATAAAATAAGTAGAAATGAAGGAAAGATTTGGATTTGAATCTTCACGATTGTCATTTTCATATTTCTCTGGAAAGTTGAGAGATTATTTGTATTTGAAAGTCGAAAATTCATTCTATAAGACTTATTCATATATTGAAAATGTAATTAATATTATTTTGCCTTTTCCAGTTAATCTAGATATATAACATATCATATATATATATATAATTATTATGGGAAAACTGTAGCTTGTCAGAAAAGTTTCATGGTCTGAGATAAACATATTATAAAATAAATTTAAATCTAGTATATTATCAAGGATTTCAAGTTTATTATATATTAATCATAGATTTTAGTAAAACTATAAAAAAAGTTATTTTCAATATTAGTTGATTATAATTCTATTCATTATGCAATTCATGAAATAATTTTATCATTTTTCTTAATTTTTGAAATATAAAAATTAAATTTTTTCACTATAATGAAATATATGATGTGAGAAGAAATATCATTCAAATTTTTATATTTTATAAAAAAAAAAATGTTTGTTGTAGAAATATAAAGCTAACTATTATGACATCAAAATTTTTATGATTGTTCTTTCCCTATGTCATTTATCATCAAAAATCTACTAAACCCTCCCTGGCATCTTTAAATTGTTTGCGGATGGTCTGAAATTATTTCGATTTTAATATTTTTATTATTTAAAAAGTAATTATTATTATAGTCATATATAATTTAAAAATTATTAATATGAGTAGAAAGAATATTTGATTTTATTTATAAAATAATAATTCTACAAAATAAAAACAATAAATGCCTTCAGAGCTATAAACTTTATTAACATTTTGTTAACTTCATGTTTGAGTCCACAGTTATTATTATATAAGTATATAAAAAGTTTTTATATTTTTAAATAATGAATGAAAAAATAATAAAAATATCAGCTTTAAATTTTTATTAAAATATTTTTTTGAACAACCTTCTATTTGAGTTAGAAGCAACACTTTTTGTTAACTAATTTCTAATAATTTTATATTTCAGTTAATTGATTCAAGATGATGATATAAAGAAAATACTCATTTTTCATAAATTTATTTTCTTTCGTAATAATATACAATATAGATTTAAAAGGTTAGAGAAATAAGAATTAAGTAGATGACTTTAAAATTCAAAAAATTTTGAATTTTAGAGTATAAACAAAAACGAAAAATAGTTAGTTTGTAAATCAATAACAATGTAATAATTTTATTTACAGTGTAAATTAGAATTAACAAATGTTAAAAAAAATATTGATCATGCAACTGCGTTTGGTAGAATTGCCTTTTCTTGTCCAGAAATTCAGGTAAAATTCCGATGTATTATTTTAAATTTAATTTTATAAGAGTAAATTTAATTTTTTAAGCATTCTTGTATTTTCGTTATATTTTAATATAAATATTGAAAATTTCGTATATATTGTATTTGTTTTACAGCTTCCAATAATTGAACAAAAAGTTAAAAATGCTAATCATACTATATTAACACCTTTAATAAGTTTGGATACTCCAGGGAAAGCTACTGTTAAAGTTGTTATCTTAGCTGATCCAGTAAGTATTATTTTACATTTAATTAAATTAGTCACATTTTATTTAAATACATATTAAATAATTCACAAACTAACACAGGATCAATTTTTCCTAGATATTTAAAGATTCGGGAAAAATTTTTGAATATTATGTATATTTCAGCTATTGAAATTCATATATAACAATGTCTAAACAAAATATAAAATCTGCATATAATAATTATTAATTTTTTTTCAAAAAATTAATAATTATTATATGCAGATTTAATATCTAGGAATAACCACAAGATCGCTTGAAACAAGGTTAATAGAACATAAAAGGGATGTAAGTAAAGGCAAAATGGCAACAGCTTTATCAGCCAGAGCGTTGGAGCACAATGTACACATTGATTGGGAGCAAGCAAAGCTAGTAAGAACGCTAGAAAAGGATAGACATGCGCCCTTAGCTGAAGCCATGGAAATTTATGTAACTAAGGATAAAGAAAATCTAGTGAACATTAACCAGCCCTCCCAGAACTTATCAGCAGCCTGGAAATACCTTTTAACCACCCGTGCATGACATACGTTTTCAGAAAAAGCGAAGCGTAAAAAGAAATTTATAGACTTGATCCATCGCTTTATATGAAATTTATAATACTAGGTTCTCATAGTAACCTGTTGTAATCGCTAAAGTTATAATATTCTATTTATTGTTTAAATATTTGCAAAAAAGATCTTGTACTGGTTTTTTATGTTTTTCTATTCGGTTGGTTTTTTTCTAAGTATGTATGCCTGACAATGATGCATTAGCATCGAAAGTACTTGCATTAAAGTTTTTAACGTCTATACACTTGCTGTGTAGTGCTTCATTTATGTGAACAGTCTAAGTAGTAGTTAAAAAGCAGTAGAAAAAGAAAAATTTTCACAGAGTTTTTTCAAAATTTATTAAATTATCAAAATATTTATTTTCTATATGCTACTTATATTTAGTAAGATTTAAAGAATAAAATCTAGTGGTATATGTAATTTTTAAATAAACACATATGAACATTAAAATATTTTATTACATATAATTCACTAGAATTCTGATGATCTGGCATCACTGTAATCTCAGTAGTGTTAAATTAATGGACATATTATAAATAGTACCCAACTTCACAAGTTAACTCATTCCTGAAGGGCACTCATAGAGCAAGAACTTATAAAACAATAATTTATTTCTCTGAGAGATAATGTTGAAAACAGGTTCCATTCTCAACAATTTACCATAATAAAATAAAGGACAACAAAAAAATACTTTATTTAATGATTTATTTATCTAAAGAAATGAAAACTTGGCTTTAAAATCAAGCAAATTATAATAATAAATTGCTACAAAAATGTTAAATTTTTATTCATCATTATTGGCAGATGAAATCACTTTTATATAATTGAACTACTGCCTTAGTCACAATATCAAATCAATAGAACTGAATACATCTAAACTGTATTCAGTTCTATTGATTTGTAAGTGCTGAAGTGACTTCTTTAAGTCGAAAATACTTCACAAAGTTGTAATAAACTGTTTTTCCACTTGAGATTTGGTGCTTATCAATTTTATTTCTTTCTTTTCACCATATTCTTGATTGGTATTTTTGAAATTTTTCTTATTAGAATATTATTATTAAAACACATATTATTAGAATCTAAATATCATATTGAAAATTAATGCAATATTTATGAATAACAATATATTAATAATAAATCGCTACAGGTACTCCTCATTTTATGACCTATCTGTTTAATGACTGCTCGCACTTGCGTCCGAGTTTAAGACTATTTTTTTTTATGGAAAATTTGGTTTTCGCCCATATGTGAGGCTTGTGATTTCTATTGCATATAATTCCCACACTCATAGTTCCAAAAATTTGAAGAAAAATGCTTTGTGCATAATTAGAATGTAAATTTTTAAGTTGAAATTTGTTTCCAATATTTTCTAAATGTATAGGAACAAGTTACTCGCTTACTGACCAATTCATTCTATGACTAAGTCGTGATAATGGAACTCTGTCGTTAAGTGAGAACTACCTGTATCACATTAATTTTTAATATTTTGTAGTCTATTTTTCTGAAATCTTGAACTCCTTATCCATCAAAAAAATGATATATATGTGCACATACAAGTTTTGAAGTTCAAATCTATTCTAGATATTCTAGAATAGAAATAAAGCAAGTAGTAGCTGAAAGCATTAGTTTTTTATATGAGAAATAAGTGTTTCCACTTAATGCTTGTATGAAGAAATTTTCTATTTTATTTCAATATCAAAAAGTATTTAAAATAATTAAATAGACTTTATATGATTAAAATTTCAATGAAAATGGTTGATCAGAAATGGTTGCTTGCTGACACACTGGATTATCAAAAGCTTGCTATATATTATTTTATAAATCAAAATTTGAAGGAAAAAATAGCATGAAATACAGTTCACTAATCGAAAGCACTAAAATTTTTTGTAAATAAATTACAATTTTATAATCAGTGCTATTTTTTCTAACTAGAGCAATAAAGAATTATTAAATTTAATATTAAAAATATATATAATTTGTTTAGTAAAATTATTTTTAAAGCATTTTACATTTTTCAGGATGGCCACGAAATTTGTTTTGTAGGTGATGAAGCATTTCGTCAGTTGTCTCAAATGGATCCAAATGCTGACAAACTTCTACAGGAGGTAAGACTTTTGTAATAAATTTGACATTAAGTACTTTTATCTTTTCTAAAATAAAATTTACCAATTAACGAAACTTTTTAAACCTAATGGAAAATACATAGAACCAGAATATATATTCAAAATTGGACAAAGTTTTTAGTTTAATTATTAATCTGTAACTTAAAACAAAATAAATTTAAAATTTTAATTAAATTATAACTTTACTCTTAATGAAATAATTTAGAATTATTTGTCTTATTTCAATCAAGCAAAATTAATCGTGGATTTTTTTAGTTTATTTTATTAAATTATTTACATAATTTTCCTTTGTAGATATTATTGGAGTCTGACAGAATATAATATGTATATACTTTAATTATTTATTAATCTATGTTCAAATATGGAGTCCATTATTCTTAAATTAAAATTTTGATGATTATTATATAATAATATACAATTCATTTCAGGCAATGGAAGCAGATAAGAGTGATGAATGGTTTGCCAAAAAAAACATTTCCAAAGCAGCAACATAAGTAATTATTATTTGTTATTTTCTGCAAAATAAATATAATTAAAGTCAGAAGAAATTCACCTGATTGAATAATTCGATCAATAGATTTCTTTGCAACTTTAATAACTAAATGTTTCCAGAATAAGAAATAATTAACACAAAAAGAAAAAGATCTGTTATTAATGTTTTTGTTTTTAATAAAAATATATATTTTTTAATTATTGTGATATCAAGGAGAGAATAATTTTTCACTCTTCCTACAATTCTTATTAATTTTCAGAAAAGCTCTTAATAAATTTTTTATATTACATCATAAGTTTCTATATTTCAACAGTTTTATTTATATATATTGGTCATATTAAGGTCATTTGGTTATATTACTATAATCGGTGATTATAATATTAATAAGTCCTTATACACATAGTATTTATTATAGTTACATAAATTCTGAATTTTTCTTTATTAAAACCTATCAAAAATAACTAGAAAAACACACTCAAAAAGCAGAAAAGTTACACAAATTTATAGAATTTTTTAATCTCATTTTCTAATAATTACTGACTATTAAGTATCAGAACAATTCTAGGCTGAATCATGAACTGCCGACATCCAATTTACTGAATTCCATCCTTCAATTTTCTAATTGAACTTATCGTAGAGACCAAAAAAATCGATGAAGTTTTAATCGTGTGACTGTTACATATCACTGACCCCTACTGGTGGTCGAAGTAAATATCAGTGCACAGTCAGGCAGGTTATTCGATTGGTGATTGGCCAGTTTCCAAGAGAGCTCCATTGGGGATATGTCAAAATCAAAAATTAATGCATGCCCATATAAAATTGAAATATCAATCTGACATGAGGAGCTGGTCAGAGCATGATGCACTAGCAGGTAAATGATATCTAGTTAGCATTTTAGCCAAAAAAAAACTAGAAGTGAGCATATCTGAGTGCATATCAGTCGGCAGATGACCATCCTGCAATCCTGTCGCAATGTACTTCTACTGTGGAGGATCAAGTTCAATTCCCAGGTTTCCTACCTCTAGTTTTTTTCAGGAATCTTTCCCAGCTCATCGAACATCATCCACATAATGATTGACCCTATAGAGTATTCAGAGCATTTCCATGTCTGTGGTAGACATGGAAATGCCCTGTTGCTTAGTACTCACTGAATGGAAAACATTGTAAAACCAGACAATTCTCTACACAAGTTTGGAGGTGTTTTTCATCGTTATATACAATATTATAGGAATAAATCACAAAGATTATATTTCCACTCATTTATATGAGCAGTTAATTTCTAATGTATATTATTAGAAATAATTTGTATATCATTTCAATCATAATATTATCTTACTTAACTATGTTTATAATTAATATTTTTTATATCTGCAAAATACTGACTTTCAAAATAAACATGTATTCCTTAGTAAATAAAATAATACATAATAATTTTTAATAAAATTAAGTTTTATAATATCCAAATGTGTACTGTACTGAACTGATTGTACTTTAACAGGGCCCATACCTGTTTCTGGGTTGTGGGTTGCCAAGATGCAAAAACAATACTTCTTCCCTTATTATTATTTAATTAAAAATTTGATATGAATGTTTATTTTTATATCTAACACACACACACACACACACACACACACACACACACACACACACACACACACACACACACACACAGTTTAAAACAATTATCATGCAAAAGAAATATTTTTTTATTTTTATAAAATGAAAGTGATCCTTAAAAATTAAATGGTTTTATATAATTTTGTACTTATATGTTTTATTAAACATATAAGTACAAAATTAAAACATAACAAAGACAACTAATAGTATTAAGTGTAATGAAAGTAAAATAAATTTGATTTTCTACATAGGGTGTACTATTAACCTGTTTTATCACAGTAAAATTTAGTTGAAATGATCAAGAGTTACTTAAATAATAATTAAAACGATAAGAGAATAAATCACAAATATACCTTCTTGGTTATGCAAATTTGTTAATTATATTCGATATATCAAAATTTTCGCAGATATATTTTTCTATAGACGATGAGGCAAGATTAGTTACCTTTTCTGTGATATCGGCGAGCTACGATAATTTTTGATTAATTTTAATTTATTAAACTTTCCTCTGATACCACAGTTTATAGACAGAGTTAAAAAAAATTTTTAATACTATAGAAAAATTAAAAAATGAAGATATTAATTTATTATTCACGATGTAATCCAAATTATTTAAGGACTGCTGAAGTGTGAAATATTTCCCTAAAATTTAACATTTCGTTAAATAAATCAAGTCGTCTTCCACATCATCTACATTTATCCGTAAAAAATTTCTAAAGTTTTAAAATGCCTGAATCTGTTTCATGAAAAGAATATAAAAAAACTAAATATATTCTATTCTCTCCAGCCTCCCGACGGGCTATGCAGTATTTAAATGTCAGAACTGTAAACATTTCTATCGGCCGTATTCACCATCTCGAGTTATTGGTAGAGAGCCGGCCGTTTAGAGAGTTTTCTTTTTCTTCATCATCTCAATAATTTTATTATATCTATCATCATACCAACGAGATATGTTCAAAAAAAATTTATTTAATAAAAATAATTTTTATAAAATTTTTATAAATATTCAAAAATAAATTTATGAATTTTGTAATTTATACGATAATGTATTTAAATTTATTGTTTTTCATCTAAATTAACTTTCTTAAATATCAAACACAAATGCATAAAAATATCGAATAATTAATTTTGATAAATTGCAATTTGCAATCTTGTTATAAGGATTTCTACTAATTTCGGAAAGATTTCTTCTTTAACTTCTTTGCAAAAAATTATAATTTTTATAATTATTATTAAAATTTAGTATAAACAATGTATAACCAAGATTATTTGATATAGTGAATGATTTCAGTCTCTACTTAATGGAAATATAAAGAATTCACAGGTGAGATTTGGCGCGAAAACTTTGATTCCCATTACATCGGCAGTATGTTTTCTCAACTTAGGGAATAGTTGAAAACTTATTAAACTTTATTTCATCTGCAGAATACAATTGAATTACTCGAATAGACATTTCTCTAGAAAGTCTGAGAAGAAAATTTCTGATGTACAGTATATTGTATTCACATAAAGTTATTCATTTATTTCTGTTTTAAATGTTAGTTTACATTTCAAGCAGATTTAAATAACATTATTTTAATTATTGATTTACCAGAGCCCTTTCGGCCGTCCGTCACCATCCAGTAACAGAACGTTTCCACTTCCCAGGACGAGGACCCAAGGGTTGGATTTTGGGAAGCACGTGTTTGGGTTATGTAACAGTGTTATGTAAAAAAAAATAAACGAGTGTATGGTATGTCGATGTATGGATGCGAAGA
>WUQG02453395.1:0-34537 GCA_011317285.2 Androctonus mauritanicus | reverse complement strand
CCTTTTAAACCTTAATGTTATAAACGACATTACTTTTGAGATGACCTGAAAACATACTTCTGATTCGATTCTCCAGACAATTTGTGGGCGGAAAGCTAGACAGATAAATAAAATGAAAACATAAGATCAGTTTTTGTCAAAGAAGGCTAGATATTGATAAATAAAGTAAAATTTATAATGATTTTTAAATATTTATTCATCAGGTTTGGTTATTCGTATCAATTTTTTAGATTCGTTAATCAGCAGTCATTATTTGTGGCCCTAGAATTTTTAAATTTTGTAGTCGGTTTTAAAAATGGATTTCAAATAAAAGACTTTCTTTAAAAAATTTACCAATTCAAAGAAAATAAGAAGACAAACTATATTTTATATAAGATACACTTTTTGCTACCTAAAAAAAAAAAAAAACAGATAGTTGAACAATTTGATAGAATGACGATATTATTAAAAGTTTCTATATTGACAAGTGAGAGGAAAACAAATATGAAAGTCTACTGAACATATTATTAATAAATTTGGAGATTTCATCGAGAAATTTATTGCTAATATACTATAATAAAATGAAAATTTGTACTAAGAAATATAATTAAAATAGTCTAAAAATGCAGATGATATGAAAAATTGTTTTGTTTTCTTTTATTACATAAAATTATTATAGTGAATCGGGGGAAGTAACCTATTTTTCTCTAGTTCTTTAGTATTTAAAGAAGTGGCGATAGAAGGTGGTTTATTATAACCTCCTATAAGTCTACCAAAAATATAGAAGATGACTATTATTAGATTATCAATTACTGGCATTGGAAATAGAAAAATTCCCAGTAAATGTTATAATTATGTAGTCATTTTTTTAATTATTATTAATCGTAATAATATCAGCATAGTAAAAATTAATGTAGTAGATACTTCAAAGAATACTTTGTTTTTGATGTCGTTCTAATTAGCAATTTTAAGTCACGTAATTAAAAGTTGCATCTCACCCTGATCAACGGGAAAGATGGAAATTTTTGCTTCAGGATTAGATACGGAATTTAAATTTTTGTATTTATGATTTTTTTTATAAATTATATGATAAGAACATATATTAGGACCCAAAGCAGAGGTCTTTGGTTTGAAGAAAATTTAAAACTTGCATCATAGAACATATAAACAGACGAAGCATGAATTGCTTCAATGCTTCACAGATTCTTCTTCTCACTTGTTGTGAGGTAGGCCTATACTTACCTTACAAGAAGTCAAAAAGGAAATTACAGAAAAATGACGATGAAAAATATGGTATGGGCCCACACAGTAAATAATTCATTATATGTTTAATGCTAGTTTTATATGAAGGGCTTAGAAAACACTGCTAAATCTATTTTCTATTAAATGTTTGGTATAGCTTATTTTATATGGACAAATGGACAACTCCTACATCTTTCTTAAAATTAAAAGAAATTTCTCTATCTCTTGATTTTCATGATACGGAACTACACTAAACATACCAAAGAGTTACATATGGCTCACGAGCCGCAACTTGGAAACCGTGGGTATATATGATACCTAAATATCTAATTTTATTTAATTCTTCTAATAAATTATTACATTTCATAAAGAATTTAATAATTTATTATATTAAAATATGCTTGGTATAGTGTACAGGAAGTTTATCGGATGAGTAAAGAGTTAATGTTTGCTATTTATTAAAGTGAATATCATCAAAAGCCCAGTGGTATCTTACACCGAATATTCGGGATAAAATGAGTAATTGTAATTTTTTTTTAAATTATAAATAATGATCGATTGTTATTTCAAAGTTTTTTATTGAGTCATATGTGCAAAACTCTTGTAAGTTAAAGTACAAAAATATGAAATGAAAATATTCAAATTTAATATGAATTTTAGTGTCAGAAAAAAAAGATTCACGATATTATTTTTAAATATAATATTAACAACCACAAGAACGAATACAGATTATCTATGAATTATAGCTCATCTGAATTTTTATATAAAATTATTATCAGAAACTTTATTATAGTTACATGATTTTCAAATTTTATTATATGCATTAAAAATTATATTAAATATTATAAATAGATGGTTAGGACTCGATTTATATAATAGTATTATTGAAATGAGCAAAGGATTAAAGATATTTGTAACTTATATGTTATTTCGTATTTTAAAGTAATACTATCGTAGCAAACTTTCCATTTTCTTTATATACAAGTAGTAAATGTAACGAGATCTGTAGCAATTCAACTTGATAACCCAAACAATAGTTAATTTATTCAATGATGACACTAAAAATTTTGACTATATTTAAATATATCTTAAAATACTTACCCTGAATTATCTGTTTCTATAGAATTATTTTTGAGTAATTTCAAAATTGACACTTTTTCAAAATCGGGTATTATTCCTGTTCTATCTTGAATAACTCTAAATAATATTATAAAAAACAATAAAATTTTCTAATAATATTTATGCGAATTTTTCTAAATATAAGATTAAAAAAAAAATTACCTTAAAATATTCTCCTTCATATCTAGAACTCGATTTGGCAAAGCATCCTTAACGACCAACACCATCCGATTGGCGTCATTGATGACATTTATCTGTTTATTAATGAATAGATAATATCAATTATTAATAGGATAAATTTAATTTTCTAAGTTTAACTACTTTAAATTAAAGCATATAACATGCTTTAAGATGATTTTGACTCAGTCTTTAAAATGCCTCAGATTTATTTGTATTTCCTTGTAAAAATATGTGCATTTATCATTTAAAAAATAATTGAATGGGAAATTTTAATATTTTTTTGCTCATATCGCATGTGGATTGTTCTTAAAAATATAAAAATTTGTCTTTTATATGCAATAATAACTCAATATATGTGATATTTATTTCATTACATAGCTAGACAAATTTTTGTGATAAAAAACAATATTTTTTTTCAAAATTGAGGAATGAATATCAAATATAATATTACTTAAAAAAACAAATTTTTGTTTTTGATATATATATATTTATAATTTATATTATAAAATATTAAAGGAAGACAATAGATTGCATTATAAAATACTATAACTTAGTATTGCCATTGAAATCAGTTCAGGTTATAACAAAGAAAAATATAGAAAAATATTTTTGTAACAAAGAAATTCCACTAGGATATGATTAGCAAATACAATAAGTCAAAAACGGGAATGAAATCTGTTTAAATACTCAAACAAAAGATTTTCCGATAAGTGTTTGGGCTTGTGGGTGAGTAACATGATGGATGGGATCATAAATGTCTGAGAGGAGTCAGTCAAACATAAAAATACACATTTCCATCTCTAGGCAAGTGTATCAGTATAGAACGAATGAAAATTTCTAATAAAAATCTGATAACATTTCTTTTTCTTTTTATCAATTACTGATCTTGACTTTTTTATAAAAAATATAAAATTCAAGAATTTCTGGTCGGGATATAGCTATGGTCATTTTATAAAAATAATACAGGTTTATAAACTGCTTTCAAATTACATGAAAATTCCTATACAGAAATGGAATTTAACGTGACCTAATTTTTATCAATAAAAATTAATATAATTCATGTCAAATTTTGCATAAAGAAATTTAATCTGAACAACAATTCAAGTACGTCTAATAATTATTAATTTTGTATCGGTAAAATTATGTTTGTTTAGTCAAACTGGTTATTGATAAGTAATCTAATTGTATTATTTTTCGATAAAAATAAATTTGTTTTAAGTACTGTTTAGTATCACACTTATAATCTATTGAATTTACTTATTAAAAAATGGCACGAATTAATATGATAATTTGGATATTTTAAAGCTGTTTCCATTTTTTTCCCCCTTCAATCAATAATTTAAGATTATTTTTGAGATAAAACTTATTAAATTTATATAAATAGCAATATAATTTTTAATAATAAAAATTAATTCATAATTGTTTCTAAACTTAAGAAAATACTTAACAATCTATTCACTTAATATATAAATAGAATATTATACATAATTAAAATGTAAAAAAAAAAAAAAAATTTAAATATGATATATTAAATGAATACATTTCCAAATATTTTCTGAAGTATGAAATTATTACGAATAAAATTTTTATTTTTCATAAACTGTAATAAGTTTAAGAATATTTTCTGCATTAAAAAAACCTTAAAGCTTTAACCTATTGTACTTACTAGAACTTCAACAGTTTGTAGAAGAGACGAACTCATCAAATCAGGATTATCCTTTACAACTAATTGAAGATGAAGCGGCAAATCTTCGGCAATGATATCTTCTACTGGTTTATTATTGCTGATAAAACCCGACGAAGAATCGATTTTAAATCTGTTTTCTGGATCCGATTCTTTGTTTATCTCATAAGATAAACGACTGTTGCTACCGCCATCTTCGTCTTTTGCCTTATAACAAAAATAAACCAAATTAAATTTTTTAATTTTCTTGAAAAAGTTTTATTTTTAAAGCACGTTAAGTATATTTACCACAACTTGAATAAATTTCGTTCCAACGGGAGCATCACTAGCCAGAGCAGCCAAGTAACGATCTGAAGTAAGTTGACTGTATCTGGGAGGAATCACAAATTGAGGCCTGTGATCGTTTAAATCTATCACGTTAACGGTCACTTGAGTGGTCAATCTGGACGATCCTGTGATTTTGTTACCTTTATTAATCTATAAATTTTAGATTATAATTTTTTTAAATCTTTCGAGAATTATTTACCGAAATATCCTTCGACTGTGTTTAGATTAATGATCAGAATATATTTATTATTCTTCTCGTAATCTAATCCTTGATCTCTTGTTCTGATTTCGCAGTCCCTTGCTTCGTTTTCGGACACGTAAAAATGTCCTATAAAAATGTTATCAAAATTACCGATAAGTATCTAAGATTTGTAGATTTATTATGAGATATAATTAATATTTAACACATTGATTATGCTGTATCTAATATATTTATTTATTACAAAAGGAATAGAGTACTGTACGTTAATTTTAGCCCAAAGAAACAGAAAAGAAGTGATAAGAAGTTAGAAAAGAGGAGTAAAGTGAAAAGCTTCCTATCAGAAGAGGTGGACAGATACTAGCAGAAGAGAGGAAGCATGTATCTAATATATATAAATATCAAAGAAAATTTTAAGTTATTATATTTGTACCTTGTTCGTTTCCAGAAACAATTTCGCATCCGATTGGAAAATTACCTCTCGGCTTATTAATTATAGGCAAAACTTTAATAAGAGTATTGGCCAGAGAGTTCTCTTCGACTTCGACACTAAAGAACAAATTAACGCATTATTTCTTATCATAAGATAAGTTAACAATCTATAAATTTATTATAAAAATTAAAATATTCCATCTGTAAAAGTTTAATGATATTGTAAAATGTTTTATAAAAGTAGAGTATAAATAAAATATATTTAAGTAATTTGAATTGATCATCCTGATTTATTTCTAGTAATGGGATTTTAAAATGATTTTTAAAGAATTTTTTGTGTATCAAAAATAGTTATATCAATGACTAAATTTTTTTTTGTGGATCCAAGAACGATTTATAATTTTATATCTCTATATCTTTCTAGGAAAATCCGGGTTCGGCCCACAGATTCTCAATCTTTAACCTTCTCGAATGACCCCATCAAAAGACGTGAGCAATATTTTTGAATGGCCCATTAAAGAAACGCACAATAGACCACCCAACTAGTTTCAGTGTGAGGATATCTTTGGCATATCACTCTGCTTTCATTTAATGTTTTGCATAGGATACAGTACTTTTTACAAATCTGAATGAAATCTAAAAATGCAGGATAAATTTTAAAATATATAAATAATAATTACACTAAATATAATAGTACCGCAACTTTAAATAACGACATAATATGAAAAAAAAATGTTTAATATTCTCCTATTTAATATAAAAATATCCAAAAAGAGTTGTGGAAACTGCATTGATGCAGCATATATTATGTTCAATGTAGATAAAGAAAAAATATTCAATGTTAATTCGTGTAATTTTGCAAATAGTTAAAAATAGTAATTTATAGTAACTAGTTAAATACTAATTTGTATGAAAACCGAGTTTTATAGCAGTAATAAAATTAATTATATTTCCGGATTTAATTTAAATTTTTGAATTCATTATAATCGTTAAAATGTTTTCGAAAGAATATTCTATATTCCATTTATAGTTCATTTTAAACAAAAATTCCCACTAAATAAGCTTTAAGTTACATTAAATATGAAACTACATTTAATGTAATTATTACTAATATTTAGAAATCTAAATAAATAAATAAAATCATATCCATTTTCTAATATAAAAAATTGGAAAATGGGTATGTTTTGGATGCTTTAACGATGTTTACATTAATTTTAATTGTGCAATATAAAAATCTTACATTACTCACATCAACTGATTATGGAAATCTAGCCGAGTTAAAAAGGAGTAAAGAAGACAATGAAATTAATTTGATCAATTTATTTACCTAAATAAATTAATCAAATTTTTCTGGCAAATTGCAAATGCTTTAAGCGAAATGCCAATAATTTTTATTCAGAATATTTTATCAATATCGAGTTTTATTTTATTTTTCGTTCATTTTTATACCAAGTTTTTTTTTTTTTATAAAACATTTTATTTGTAAATAAAATTCGAGATGCAAATGTTTTAAATAAAATATCTGATGTTTACTTACGTGTAATGACTGTCAGCAAAACCAAGACCAGAATTTGGAGGAATAGTAACTATATGTTCCACATAAACCGTTATAGTGGCTGTAGCAGAAAGAGAAGGTTCACCTAGATCTCTAGCTCTAACTTCGATCTATAGAATATTTTTAATTATTATAAACGGGATGATTTTTCATCTAAAAAAGTTCTCATTATTCATACTCACTCGATATTCTGAATCGGGTTCCTTTCTAAGATCATCTTTCACAGAAACTACTCCACTGTTACCATCAATTAGAAAATAATATGGAGCCTTATCTTTGCCATTTAATTCGTATCTAACTTGATTTCCGGGGGGCTTGAGAAATAAATTTAGCATATTATTAAATTAATTTTTAAATAATAGTAATATGGGAATGATATTTAAATTATTTTACCGTCCCATCAGCATCAGAAGCAACTACTGTTGTAACGACAGTTCCTAGCGGAACAGTGTCTTGAAGTCTAATTGGTAGAGGAACACTTGTAAATGTGGGTGGAACATCATTTCTATCCTGAAAAATTAATATTATTGAAAACTATCAAAAAATATGGATAAAAAATCACAAAATTTAGGATACTTTACTTGGACAGTGACTAGAACTGTACACGTTGCTCGTGGATCATTACTATCGTTTTCTAAAGTGCCTATGGTTAGTCTGTATGTATTTTTGTATTCAAAATCTAACCCTCTGAGAGTTCTTACTACACCAGTTACTGGATCAACAGCGAATAAACCAGGTTCGGCATCTTTCAAGATATAAGTGATGCTGTTTACAGAATCAGGATCGGTGGCCTGAAACGAAATGTTAAAATTGGATTTAGATTTCTAACAATGCAAATAATAAGAAATTAGAAAAAAAAATTTAGCTGCTGACCTTTACTTGAACTATTTCTTGATGAGGAAGGTTCTCTGGTACTATCGCTTCATATACGGGATTAGAAAAGATTGGTTTTTCATCCTGTACATCATTTACAAGTATGGTTACACTAGCAGTGGCTATTCTAGCATCAGGCGCTTTATCTTTAGCAGTTACAACTAACAAATGTTTTTTCTGTTTTTCGTAATCTAAAGTTTTCGACACATATATTTCTCCGCTTTGAGGATTTATAGAGAAATCACTGAAAAAATAAAAAAAAAAACATCAATTAAAAACTTATCATTACTGCTCTAGAAATATTAAAATTATTATTTACTTATTTCCGGATACGGAATATATCACTTCTCCATTCGCTCCAATATCATCATCACGAGCCTAAAAAAATTAAAATTATTACATTAGGTGATAGAATTATTGATAAAATGAAAATATAACGATTATGAATTACCTGTACTGCCCCAATTGCAGCTCTCGTAAATCCTTCGTCAACTATAAACGTATAATTATCTTGAAGGAATATAGGATTTTGATCATTGATATCCGTTACTGTTATCGATACTGTAGCTGTATTGAACTTTAACAAATATATAATTAATAAATTGTTTCCTTTTAGAGTTAATTAATTAATTAAAATATTTACCAATCCACTAGGATCTTCAGCTTTCACTAGAAGATTGTATGTAGAGACCTCTTCTCTGTCTAACTTTTTAGCAACAAATATAACTCCGCTGAAAAATGAAATTTTAATCAAAATAATTTTTCCAATAAGTATTAATTATTATAAAGAATATTCTAAACAATTACCTCGTTGGCCCTATGTCAAAATCCTTATTAATATTCCCTTCTACGATCGAATATTTTACTTTATCTCTTTCTGGATCTTCAGCCTGATAAGAGATCAGAAAGCTTAAAAACTAGTTTTAAATTACGATTAAGAAACGTATATATACAGGCCCATATAAAGAGAACCAGCAAGATCATTTAGTCTGGAACAGGAATCAGAAGGCTCAAATATGTTTTTATTCATTAAATTTTGTGACTTTTTGAATAGAACAGAACCCACATTTGTGAGTGATATGAACCCCATATATTATAATTTTTATAATTTTTTTAAACTTACTGTGACAGTGATGACTGCCGAATTCAATGAAGCACCTTCACTCACTTGTATTTCGTACTTATCCTTAGAAAAGACTGGTCCTCCAGTATTTGGTCCAGGCACAACTATCACGTCTACAATACTCTGCATGAATCTGTAAATAATAAATTATAATATATTAAAAATTAAATTATTTATACTTATAAAAATGAAGAACATCATTTCGATTGGAAACTGTAGAAAAACTGGAAATTATTTAAAGTTTTCGATTGAAAGTGGAGTTCAATTTAACAATCTTCAGAAATTAAATTATTAACGTGTATAAGATAGGAAATTATTCATGTTTTTATTTTATATGCCAGAATTTATATTTAAAAAATGTCTTCCATTTGATATACTGTATATTTATGAGATAAATATTCTTTTAAAATATGATGACAGTATTTTTCTTCAGATTCATAAGAACAAAATAATGTCATGTTATAAAATTATTTAATAAATAAGCAATTTTTTTAAATTCCATTTTTATATAGGCTATTAAAAATGATCAGAAAGCAAATTTCTCTTTCAAAAAATTACGATGGCTTAATATAAAATGAAATTTCATACTGAGTATTATTCAAATAATTATTTCGTCAACTCAATTTATTATAGTTAATTGTCATCTAGAGGGCGATAAAAAATATTTGCCAAACATGAAGAAGATATTCAACTCAATAAAGCAAAGAATTTTGAAAAAATTGAATTTTATCTTTGTGGAAAAAGATAATATGGATACACACATTAATTAAAATTATAAATTACTGCAACCATTGGAATCCATTATAATTAGATTTATATTAATAATAAAATATCTAGAACTTTTAACCCTTTTGGAATAATTTATAAAATATGCAGAAGATTAATCCATTAGTTAATTAAAATTTATTATAATACTTCAATATTAGGATGCTTTTCTTTTGAAGTGAACTTTTAAACAGGATGAAGGATATTCAAAGCATGATTTTTTTTTTAAATTCGTGCATTTGTAAGATGGAAAATTTATGATGTTTACAATGCTTGCCATGGAAAAAAAACTATTAAATATTATTCCTTTAATAATTTTTCATTCATGTCAAGCTAATGATGCTTGTCAAACTATTCAATTTTTTTCCCATATAAATAATCAAATTTATTTTGAGTTCTCTTAAATAGACTGTTTGTTCTAATTAAAAGTTCTTTATAAAAAGGTCTATTTAATGAGAAGGAACTGTGTTGACATTTCATCTTTTATGTTTTGTTTCCAGATGAATAAAAACAATGCATGAATATCATATATTTTTAACAACAAATATTATTTTTAATCACGATAACAGTTTATAAAAGATATTATTTTAAGATTATATCTTTAAGATTATTTACTAACAAACCATAAATAACTATACACACATATTGCTTAACCAACATTCTAAAATTTATTTTGATTTTTACGAAAACTATGTACTTGAATCTATTGAAAATCGTTAGATGAAATTCTGAAATGTATTTTTACTAGCAAAATTTTAATGCATTTTTATCTACTAAAATCTGAAATTTAGCATCAGTTTGTTAACGAAATATAAACGATTCTGATCAGTCTACAGAACACGTTTGTCCTATATGAGATTCCTTTCTGAATCTAGGTCAAAATTTTCAGCAATGATCCACTGAAAGTTTCCATTTTATGTCAGAAATATCAATATCACAATCGCAGATGTACTAAATACATATAAAAATACACAAATATTATTTTGTTAAATTTTCGTTAATAAAATGTTATTTATATATTTTATGAGGAAATTTATGAGATTAAATGATTTATTTTTTTATTTTTTAACGACTCGTTATATTTATCGAACTATATTTTATGATAAAAATTGGATAGGATGAAAACATAGCGCATATATGCAAGACATTCCAACACTCCATAAGCATAATAGTCTAGGAATGTCTTCATTTGGAATGTCCGATGTGGAAATAGCCCGAAGAGATTATTAATTAATGTTGAAAGAAGGCTAGTTAAATTAATATCAAATTTTTATTATTGTAAACATTATTTCATATGAAAAAAAAAAGTAAAATATTCTTGGAATTAAGTACGGTTCTTTCTTTTCCTGAGGCAAAATATAAAAGATGCTCTAAAACTAATTATCCGCATTTACAAGTTGTTTTACCAGTTTTTCCAATTATGATTAATTTTGAACTAATAATGACATTATAATTTTCTTGTAGCCTATTAAAGAAGAATCTATTTATTAATTTTCATAGATTTTTCTTCCAATTATAATTAGGCTACACTGTATCAATAAAATTCTGGCTCTGTTTTTGAAGCCGTTTAATTAGAACTAGCTTTTAACTGTTCAGAAAAAGGAACATCATACTTTTTCATACTCCCATCCATTATTATTATTATAATTATTATGTGTAATTATCAGATATAGTTTAATGTAGGATATTATATTTAGTCACTATAGATTAAAGTAGTAATGTTCACGATAAGAATTTTTTTTATTGAATTATACTTTATAAAAAATGATATAAATAATTTAAATTTATTTTATTAGGTCAATTCGCGAACTTTTTTTTTTGAATATTTAAAATTTGTTGTAAATGCAAACAAATTTTTTATATTTTTGTAACTATAGAAAGTTCTAATGTTTTATTAATTCTTAGACTAGATAATGTTTGTCAAATGTGCGTTTAAAAGTGCATATTTAGCACCGCAGCGTATCTAAAAGAATATCAATTAATGACATTCAGTGTCGTGAAAGATAAGATAAGATGTGTAGTTTCGATTCATAATAAATTTATAGTGTATTTGTCAGAAGTTTTCAACGTTTCTGAACACGAAATGCCTTGCCAACATTTCTATGAATGCATTATTAGATATCTGGTATTAATGTTGATAATCAAAGGGGAAGAAATTTTTAAACGTTGGGAACTGTAATGAAATATTCAACAATCTTATGAATGACGCTTTATTGTTTAAAAACTGACCTTCCTCCGGTATCGGTTGCTTGAATAGTTATGCTGTATTGTTCTCCTGCCACCACTTTATCCACCACTTGTATGTGACCAGAATCGGGATCTACTCTAAACTTACTGAAGCCATTATTAGACACGTGATAAATCGAATAAGTGACTTTAGCAAATTCTCCTACGTCATTATCTCGAGCTTGAACCTAAACCGCAAATAAGCAGGATTTCAGTAAGTCTGACAAGATTTGATGTTTTAAACATAATCCTTAAATATAACTTTACCTGTGTAACTGGTCGAACGCCTTCTCCGGCTTGTATGCGAACTGGTGACAAGGAAGGTAAACGAGGAGAATTATCGTTGACGTCATTTAAATGAACATTAAGTGTTATGGGAGCGCTAGCACCACGTCCGTTTGTACTATTCACCTGTCGAGCTATTACCTAAAGAATATTATTTTTGTATTCATAAAGTTCGTGCATTCATTTGCAATTTTATTAAAGATTCTTACCTGAAAGGTATACTTGCTTGGATTAGGCGGATCTCGGTCTAATTCTGCTTCGTTGACAACCAGATATCCGTCAGCATTCACACGAAACGAGTTAGTCGTTAATTCGAACATGTATTCGACGGGCGGATCATCCGGAGCCTAAAATATTAATTAAGAAAAAATATAATTGTTATTCGTAATAATAACGTAGGAATATAACTTAAAAATTTGCTTACGATATCTGCATCTGTGACAATAAGTCTGAGAGGTTCGGAACCGTCTCTTGCTGTCACGACAGTGGTTCCAACTGGAGAATTTTCGTCAACGTATCCAATCAAGGCTGTCGGAGTTATGATCGGTGGATTATTATCAACAGGTAAAACATCGATGGTTAGTTTTGCTGTCGTGAATCGCTTTCCTTCTGTCTCTTCTTCAGCCTAAAAAAAGAACACAAATTTTAATCGAGTAGGCATAAATATTCTCTCTGGACTAAACAGCTTTGCAGTTAAAACGGACTTACTTTAATAATGATGTTAAACATCTTAGAAACACTTCGATCGATGGCTTTTATTTGCCGAATGTTTCCGCGTTTAGGATCTATTTGGAAATATTCGGCGTAAAATAAAGGTGTTCCTAAAAAAATAATAATTAATTATATTCACGTTAAAACAAATAACGTAAACAGCAATCATTACATACAGCTAAAGATTCTTACCATTAACAAAACTATATTTAATTGCGGAATTTAAGGAATCTCGATCTTTGGCTTTGATGTTATCTGGATGTATTTTTAAGATTCCTGCCTGTAATAATATTTAATTTATTAACCTATTAAATATTTATTATTAAATTTTTTACAAGTATCTTTAATAAAATAATTAAGCAACTTTTAGTAAGATAAATCATAAACTTTTTTACTACTATTTCTATAAGATATTCTTGCGACTAAATGTTTACATAAAATAAACTTTATATTAAAAAAAGAATAATGATTTTTTTATCTGATAAATTGGATTAAAAACAAAATAATAAAAAGATTTATATCTTTAAGCTAAATAATACAAGAATTTCATAACTAGCTGAACCCAATTTAGATGCATGAAATTTGTACTGCCGTGTAACGTTCCCTTACGTAAATGATATAAGAGAAAGAATAAATTTAAGAAAGGGGATTATATTTAAATTAGTTTTCTTTTATGAATATCACGAAAATTCTAAATTTTTAATTAGCGTGACGAGTACGATATATATATTTTTTCTGATTTAAATTAATAATTTATTTTTTTTTTAAGTTTTATTTATTTATCGTAATTTTTGTTATCCCAAAATGAAATACTTTTTTCACGAACTTTTTAATGTATTTTACGAGTTTTTAAACACGGATTTTAATAATATAAAGCCATTTATAATTAAATTTTATTTTATTTTGCGTCTTTATTAATGATTTATGTATATGTTTACTATTTCGATATCATGTTTTTTGACAATAAAATTATGGGCCAAGTTTTTTTATGACAAATATATGTCTGACAGGGAAATTTCGGTAATTTAGCAGGGGTTCGGAATAGGCGGAACCGGACAATAGCGGATATAACCAACGCCCAAATCCCGGAAAACAAAGTCCACGCAAATGTGCGTGTGTGCCTTTAGCTAGTAGAATCATCTTCTACTTAATAATTACTGTGATTAAGGATAGTGCCCGAAGCCACAACTATTGCACATCCGAGTATCGCTAGCTTCTCAAGGATAAACACCAACCGTAACAAACCAAGCATTTTAAATGTGGAGTTTCTTTTTTTTTACCTTCTAGGTAAATATAGGTTTTGAGACTTACTAAAGCACCGCTAGTCACTTCCGCTGTGTATTCGACGTTTACGCAAGCATTATTCACCGAAGTACATCCGGAATGCAAAAATGCGGGATCCTGATCGTCTCCATCTTCTACAAATATCGTTAAAGTGGTCGTTGCGGTAAGACGATCTTCTGGTCTGTCGGCTCTATCCTGAAACAGATAGATTGATAAATGTTAAAGATTTCGACATTTAAAGAAAAATCGTTAATAAAAAAAATCCCATACTTACCACTGCGTGAATAGTTAAGTAATATTTCTGCGTATTTTCGTAATCCAAAGATTTATTCACTGTCACCAAACCTTGATAAGGTAAATTTATCGCGAAATTGTTATAACCGTCATGCTGTACATAATGAAAAAAAAATTTAAATATTTGAATAAAAGAAATGATAATTTAAAATTTAAATATAAATATTTAATGATATCTTACATGAGTTCCATCTCCTTTGACAGTGTAATACTCCACTAATCCATTATTATTGGCATCTTTATCTGTAGCTGAAAGATCTCGGAAGATGGTCGTGCCAACAGGTGCCAACTGGAAATATTCATGAATTATTATTTTTTGAATATTTTTATAGCAAAATATTTTCATTTATAATACACGAGTTAATGATTAACTTTTATTTCGTTAATTTTTATCTAATTGGAGAAACAATGCTCGCCATATAGTATCCATGTTCGGATAATGAATTATCCGAATTAATGGATTTTTTATTGATTATAAAAATTTTGCACATGATGAATAACACTCAACAGGCGTAGATATTTATAATACAGTACATATTAACACTTAATAAATTAATGAGGGAAAGCAAATTTTATTGATGTAGAATGTATTATTAAACACTCATAACACTAATTTTAAGTCATTTTTCTCAAGTATTCACTTAAATACTCTATAGTAAGTGTATATTTATTAATATTTTCTCTTTATCAAAATAAATATTTAATATACTTTATACTTATACATCAACAATCATTATTGTTATAACAATGCCGGATTATGAGGATTCCGGATTGCTTGCATCCGGATTAACAGTGTTTTTTTCGACTAATTATCATATGCTAAATATGAAAAAATATCCATGATTTCTTATGATTATCAGCTTAGTTTCGCCTTATTTAATTCTTAATCATATAAATAATAACAATATATTTTTATATAAGATCAGAAAGTGTTATATTTATATTACTTTAATTCCAAAATTCATACCTCAGATACATAGCAGAAGTAAGAAGTTTCTTTAAATATTGGCGCATTATCGTTAATATCCGTGACTCGAATTAATACAGGTATATTTCTCTGAAATTATTTTTAAAAATATCAAGTTAAAAATAATTATTTTTATAAACTTATAAATAAGATGATTCACATAAAATTCTTTTCTGAAAAATTGATGATGATTCATTTATTTCGAAATCAAATTTTTAAAATATTTTCGAAATGTTAGATAATCACGACTGATAAACACTTGAAAAAAATCTATAAAAATTTAATAATAATTTTTTATATTAATTTAAAAATATTAGTATTTTTTAATTAATATATTATAGAAGAAAAAAAGGTTTAAAAGGTTAAATTACGCAAAGAAATTTTAAACTATTTTTATACAGTTCTAATTAAGATACGTTACTAGGAACCTTTCTCAATTAAAATTTATAACTTAATTCTGATTTCGTCATCTACTCAATGTAATTAATGAATTTGAAGTAATAATTAAACTGTTTCTTTCTTTCTTTTTTTTTTACCAAATTTACTTATGAAATGTTTCATCCATGCGAAACTGTATAGTGTAAACCCGTAAACCTAAAATCAAAAAAAAATGGAAAAAAGTTTAAGCTCTTCTAAATTTTAATTTTTGAAAGCTTTAATCTGGTGCAACAACAAATATAATATAAGAAAATTTTTATAACAGAATAAACATTGAACATATGTTTTCAATATTTTCTTAGAACGATATTTTTTGTTCAATATTTTTGCATTGTAAATCAATGCCAGAATATGCATTTTTAACGAAAGCTAACCTTAGAGTTTTCTCAACGAGTGAGCCTGAAACATTCTCGAATATAAACTATTTAATTAAAATTCTTTATAACTATAATCATAATTAATTTTATTAAACGTATACTTACAAGAATTACAGAGATAGACGATTAAACTTCACGCATCTATTGTTTTAAACGAGCTTAGCAAATTTTTAAGATTTTTACGCTATCAGCAATTTTTTAATGTTTTTTTTTTTTTTTTTGCTGGATCTATACAATTAAGCTTTAAAGTTGTTTGATTTTATTGTCTTCTGATCATACTTTAAATGGATATAATAATTAACAGCATTTTAAGTTACCTGAGTTGATGTAGACCGATCTCTACAGATGACGTTTAGTCTGATTTGAGTGATTTCATCCGACTGAAATCAAATAAATACAGGTTAATAGTTACAATAACTGTATTAATAAGATAATTTTAAGTATTTACAAAGGAAAAAAATTATAATTACATCTCTATCTAGTGGTCTTTTTAACTTAAGTCTCTTTCCATCGAGTTGGAAGTAATCTCGAGTAGCTGACTGAATGGTTAATTCTATTTGATTTAAGTCGCCACGAATGGGAAGTTCGGACGGTACAGTAACTTGATCTGTATCTGTAAAAAAAAATTAAAACTCAATTAAGTAAATAAAATTAAACGTATAGATCATATTATAAATATCACGACTTAATTACAGCAAGACGTGAAGAAAGTGCTATAATAAGAATTCCGAGTTTTTCCATGAAAATAATTATAGCTTTCTCTTTTAGAAAAAGCTGCATTGTAAAACCGATATAAAGATAACGTGTTTTGATCACATATGCGTTCTATTTTTTTCTTCACGCAGCTACTGCGCCTATTCATAAGAGGAAAAAATATATATATATAATTCAATTCGTAACATGATAAGCCATCGACCTCACAGTTTGGGTCACTAGGATGGCAGACAGGTGGTTGAGCATCGTTAATTCGTGGTATTACACTTAAAGGTGTTCTACCTTTTACGAAATAAAAATCGTTATTCTATTATTATTACTATTATTATACTTAGAAAAGCTATTTTTACGCGAAATTTTACTTACTGTTGCCTTTGCTTTCGGTTATATCCAGGATGATAAAATTGTCCGTCGTTTCTGTTTCGCACACTTTAAGTAAACAACAAAAGGTTTTTTTTTAATAAAAATGGCAATTTTATAATATTATTTTATAGGTTTTACATAAATACAAGTGTTAAATAACGTTTATTCTTTAAAAAAAAAAATGTTTTATGGTACAACAAGAAAGATAGTTTATACTTACATCCATGGCACCATCTCGTGTTGGCAAAAAGAACAAATATTGATATCAAAAGATTAGGAGAACATTTCATCTTCTGGAAAAACCTGTCATACAAAATAATATTTTTTTTTTCTTTTAATTAAATAGCTACAAGGTTAAAACTATTACAGAACTGGATAAGCAAAAAAATAAATAACAATAACGAGAAACGATAATTAAACATCATCTAAAAACGCTTTTAGTAAAAAAAAAGTTTTAATAAAACTTCTAATTAAAACAATTTATTATGAATTTGTATAAAACTATGTAGAAATACATAACGAGTAATCTAGCCAATCTTGTTTTTAAAGAAAACTTCCTGCTATATCCATCCTACTACTCCTAATTTCCTCTTTCGTCAAGGACGTGGCATAAAGTAGCTTACGTTAGAATTCAATAATCCGGACATTATATATATGTATACACCAGCAGTAACTGATATCATCTTGTTTTTTTATTTGTTATTGGTTAACAATGGTCATCACGTGAGTGCGTGATTGGTATTTTGCAATTTTATAAACTCTTATAAATAAAGATTTTGTCTGTATACAGTAGAGAGATACCAAACGAGGAACGTGGCGTCAACACGTCACCTTAAAAGGTGAATTGAATGACGGGATGACAATTCCAAACCAGTCAAGGCAAACAAGGGTGCAGTTGTAGTATTTTTGTTAGACTACGTAGTCCACCTATTGCATCCGTTATACGTTCTTGACATGTAATTTTGTATAGGTGAAGAAATATGTAAATTTAATTGTTAATTTAGTTAAAATGTCTTCAATTTTTATCAGGGCTTATACTGATTCCATTATCAATTAGGACATCGCAATGTCATACCTGACTTAGGGGCGAAAGTAACCTGTCTGTATAAACTCGTCACGCGTTGTCACGTCTTCAATAGCAAAATAAATATGATGAATTTCATATACCCCATTAAATTTCGTCAAAAATAAAAGCATTTATAAGAAAAACTCAGCTTTTAATGAGTTTAGAATAAGTCAAGCGATGAAAATTAGTATGGTTTCTATGATTAGAACGCTCCATCAAATTCGACTTTTATTGTTGATTAAAGAAAATCGAGATAACCGTAAAAATAACAGGGAACCGCCTTTTATAACAAATATGGATTAGATGAAAGTTAAAATTGCAAATTCTTGGTCTTGGGTCATTCACCTCAAGTTCGCAGTAAGCACTTTACCGACCTTCACAACTGGAGGCGTACTGCCATGGGGCAAGAAAATACGGAAGTAGAAAAATTCTTGTTCTTTATTTTAAATTCGTTGAGCTAAAATAAAACTGCAGTCTTCTTAAACGCGATATGTATATATATATATATATATAAAATTGAAGATCGTCTCCTTCAACGAGAAGTTTATCTTAATCGGATTTTAAGCTTTCGAACTATTAAAACGAACGATTTATATATGTAATACAAAGTGCACACTTCCGCATGAGGAATTACCAAAAATACTTGTCCTTGAATAAAACTAGCAGTAAAACGATGCGGTTCATAAAACTAGCATTATACTTTTGTAGAAACAATATCTTTTTAAGAAATGGGGTTTAAGATTTCCACCTTCGTTAAATTCGTTTCGATGAGTTATAAACGTGCAAATAATGGCCTCGTAGCCATTTTTAAAGGGTACAAAAAATGCGGCTTAAATTTTTTTCTTTATTATCAGACAATTAAGAGAACAATTATAAACATAAACCGATATTATATTTAGTTTAAAAATATTTCCTGACTCATGTTTTCAGAGTTACGTCACAAATTGGACCTGTTTAAAAAACGTAACCTTTTTTTCCTGCAGAGATTCTAATGCTCACGACTTTGTACACTTTTTTAATACAAAAGAAAACATTTTTTTATTCGTTCTTACCATATAGAATAACGTGACATTTGCTCTACATTTACGTTAAAAACGGGATTTCGGTTTGTTTTTTAGTATTGTTAAGGGACAGTAATGAATTGTATTATTTCCTCTCTTTACAGTTTGTACCGACTAGAAACGTTACAAAACTAAGCATTTGGCCCATTTCCTAATAGGCATTTATACATTCTTTAATGCAATACGTGCACTCGTAATGATGATGTAAATAATCTGTACTATGATTTCGTGGATAATTTTACTAGTATTATTGTTTTCGAATAATAAGATTATTATAATTTATAATGTTTACGTATCTTTTACGTGATTAATATGACCTGAGTCATAGTGACATTCCGAAATATCAAACAGGAGTTACAGTCCAGTGGATCAAAATTTGAACATTGTCAGGTGCTAACAGAGAAATCAATGGTTTTTGGGTTACGCAATTGACCTATATGAAAAATTTTGGCAGATTAACGAACTTTTTTTTTTTAGTTTTTATCTTTTAAATTGAAGATAATGCAAAGATTACACAAGATAAATTAATTTGACGATAATGAAATAATACTTTACATCTGTGTCACGATATCGTGTAAGTAGGAAAGATATCGCCTCAATTTATGCTGTCAAAGATTTTTTTTCTAAGGTATATGCCTAAGTTTCCTAAGAGGCCTCTTGACTGGTTTCATAGACAGCGGGTCTGTTTTGGTGATGTTTCTCTTCTAATAAGAAGAACGGGTTCTCAACCATGCTTGGTTTCACGCGGTCAATCACTTATCTCAAAAATTCTCTTTTGGGGTTTTGTCGACGGATATCAATATGAACGTTTCGCTTAGCAAATCTTCTATTAACTATCTCTACCGTAGCACGACTGCTAACTAATTAAAACAGTTCGTTGTTACAGTTTTAAAATTACGAAAAAATTGCGTTGATTAAATTCGAATCGAAAGCGAAAAAAATGACGTTTTGAACTTAAGATTACATTTATTCACGAATCTGAATGATTTAACCTTAATACTCTAGTAGTACGTGTACTATTTAATGAGGCCGTTTAGGGTATTATAATCAGAAAACACAGATAATCCGTACAGAGTTTAAATTTAGTTATTACTTATTATTATAGTAAAATAACTGTTTTTAATGTATAAATATGAATTTTTTTTATAAATGTTTAGACTTACAATAAGTTATAGCATAGATTATCACATAAATAGTGCATATGTACTCAGTATGAAAACTAGCAAGACAAAAATTTAGTGCGGATAAGTGTCGGCATAATAATTTAAGTTTTATTAATAAAAATTAAATTTCGAATACTCACTGATTTACTCTCTCATTTCTGACTTTTCAGTAATTTTTAGAAAGTTAATAGTTTAAATTTAATAATATTTAACTTGATGATGCTGCATTATGAACTTATGAATATCGCAATATCGATAATATCGATTTATCATTAATTTATATGCGAAATTTCATATGACTCATTGCACTTGTAGGTCTTTCCATATTCATAACAGTAATAATATCGCAAGGATGATACACAAATTTGGATATTAGATGTTGTTACAACCCTACGTAACTGGACTTACTTTCAGCTAAAATATTATTATTTTTTAATCAAATTTTACAATTAAACTACTTTATAATGCGTAAAACAACAGAATTATCCACGAATCGATGATTAAAGTTGTGTTCCATTAATAAAAATAATATGCCCAAAAGCAAGAGAGGCGTATTTAGGTTAGGGCGGAGTATCTGAATCACGCAGTCAATGTTCAAAATTAAAAATAAAAAATAAAAATAAAAATCTTTTATGCTAAGTTAAGTGTAACGGCGTCATTAGTATCTTCACACTATAATTCCCAAACTTTCTTGATTTCGAGACGATTGATGCGCGACATAATCAAGCTTTTTTCTCTTTGAACTGGATAAATGTGTTGATCCCAAAATGAAATGATTGTTTTTACTTCTTCTACCGTATTCATTTGTTTATTGTCATTTTTTTAAGTCATAATATAAACGGATTTAAATGATCACGCAAAGAAAGTTCAAGGAAAGTATTATTTATTAACCATCAAAAAGTTTTAGATTGTACACACATACATATAAAAAAAACGTTAACTTTGTTTGATCTTATCACCTGACCCAGTTATGTTCCTGTGTGTTTTGCTTGAAGAATCGTGTGCATGCCATTTCGTGATGCTCTATTGCATTGCTCATTGTTTGTCTTTCCGTTTCTATCATCTAGAATGGCACGTCGGAAACAAGTTTTATATTTATCATAAATTTACTTCGCAGACGCCAGTGGCAGGTGATGTAGCGAAAGAACAGTCTTCTCTGATGCAAATTAAAACCACGAAAACAAGTTAGAAACCCCCTTCTTTGCCATTTATAAAATTACGCCATTCAGTAAACAGCATTGCGCGATTTAATTTATGTGGATTATTACTTTCTCACGAAATTTTCGGGTCAATAGTCTTTCTCTATAAGAGGCATCACTACCTACGCAGAAAATTCCTGAAAACTGATCATTTTCTTGCTTTTTTTCTTTTATATAAAAATCGTTAGAAACTTGTTAGTGCATGCAATACTTTTCTATAAAACCGGTAACAACGAAAGACCTGTTCCCCCACAGTACAGGTGATAATGGTTTTATTTTTCTCGCTTATACTGAACCTCTACGTAAGATTTCCTTATTACTAAAACCCTATCGGAACCTCCCATTGACAGACCGGATGTCGTACAATAGAGCAGATGTTCACGCTGCAGTTTATTCTTTACACACATAAAAACACTCCTAAACAAACTACAGAAAAATATAAAAATACGCTTTTTTAAAAAACTTACCTTTGTTTCGGTCTCATCAGAGGTGTAACTCCGTCCGTCATGTTAAATCGACGAATTGTCCGAATTATCTTACGATATATCACGGAAATAGTATTTTTCCAGCACACCTGTTGGACGGATTGTTGCGATAGCTGCACATCTCTACTAGTCCACGAACACACACAGACTGAGGTATGCTTTGTCAGCCCGTTCTTACCTGCATGGGGTTGAAAAACCGGTTACAGCTTACCGTATACGTCACATAATAAAGAATGACAAGAGATATGTTATTTTATACAGTAGCAGCAATACTGTTAGAAGAATATATTTAATTTTTTTATACTTTTATAAACGAAAAATAAATCATATTATATATATTGAACTATTATTTGTTCCAATTCCTTTTTATTGTTCTAGTGAATAGTGTTTCTTGGTCCCATTTACTCTTTTGAATATATTTATAAAGAATTCTATTGTTGTCGGCGATGTTAATATTATTGTTTATCGTAGAATTTACCTTTGAGATTTGGGACTAGGTTATGGTTAAGGGCAGTTTTCAGTTATTATTTTTTTTACTGGTATTCAAACTATATCAGGCAATATAGCTATACGAATAATAAGATATTAATCAGAATATTCCGAAATTAGAAATTAATTCATGCTCTATTAAATGAAATTGTTTTTATTAATTTTTAACTAGAATAAAGCTAATTTTCATTGCAATAACATTTCCTACTAAAAGAACTCGTTTCTAATTTTAAAATGTTCATAATTGTTTTTAAAATTAGCAATAATTGAGCAAGAACTTATGATATATATCGATAAATGGTTAAAAATTAACGAGCAATTGGAATATTTCAACTTGGCCATTTTTCCAGAGTCAAAATCATTATAGAAGTCTACCATGTATTAATTTCTTGTTAATGTGTTAATGGACACACCTCTCATTGCAGAAGAATATGAAGATTCCGTAATTGAGGTCAGGGATTTCATATCGTGTCAGGGACCAAGATTTCTAACGACCTTTGACTCTTACGAGTGTGTTTCGAAGCATCTTACATCAATTGTATATAAAAAACGGGACAAGTGACCCATACTTGTTTCTATTTTGAGCGTGTAAGAAAATTTTTCTTGGCAGTCTATTGTTCTAGTTAACTGGAAATAGTTTATTAAAGTAATATGTGGTTCCTGATAATCAAGCTTGAGTTACGCATCATCAGACTCAAACAGAAAACGGAAGCGGAAGTGTACCAAAGAGCAGTGATCCTGCGGTTTTTAGTATGAAATTTTTATAATTAGCATTAGAAATTAAATTAATTTAATTTTTTATAATTTTATTGATGTTTTTTATTTCTATGAAGATATGGAAGAGAAAACATCGCATATTTTTATTTACAAAAAGCGAGATAAATATACTACAAAAGAAGTGTCTGCAAGAATTGAAAACTGTCACATCGAAAGTGAACTGTATGTGAATTGATGCACATCTTACCTTTGCATGGACAATTCACAAAAACAATCTGATTGGTTTCAGTTCCTGTGCCACATACAACAGATAATTGGCCAGGCATAACTAGCTTTTTTACGGATTTGTAATGCTGAATGAGCTGTTCTTTAATAATTCGATAATATTATACGTTGTTTACAAAAAGTACATCATACGATCAACTCTTTTTCCATACGTGGAAAAATATTGATCATCTGACACGAATTACACATAACGTCTTAATTTATAATATTTTAAATAATTTTTACGAATAGTAATTCGTTTTATGGAGACATAAAATACCGAAAATTGCAAAGCTTCAATACGATGAACCTCAATACTTTACGACCTCTGCTCTTGAAACTTCCAGTAACTCAATATGAGGTCATATTCCCAGAGGAATCGAGTGTTCGTCTTCTGACCTCTGTCACGATCTCGTCTCGTCTTGTCCTACATGATAAATAACTATAAGTAATATTTAGCGATTGATTACTACGCTTTTCTAGTTTTTTTTTTCTTTATTTTGCACAATTTAAACATGTCAACATCCGATTGATAACAAAGTAATTCGATTGCCCAATTAAATTTAAAATATTCGCAATTTTATGTTTCAAAACACGAAATTTATTCGTATTTTTAGAATATATAATATTTACCTTTATAATTTATTAAATATTTGATAAATATAAAAGTGGAATATGAAATTATTTCAAGGTCTAATACATTCTTCTCGTTTTTTTCCTTATCGAGAATTTAAATTGATATTAACTTTCAAGGAAAACTTAAATCTGATATTTTACTTCGTTCTATAAATAGAATATCTTCAATGTCATAAAAAAAAAAATAATTATGCATATACAGGTATGATTCATAATATTATTTCAATTTAATATATTTTTATTTTCGCGATTAGAAAACAATCGTTCTAAATATTTTCGAATTCCGAATGAATGCATCAAGCTTATGTTTACATCGACACTTATCTTGTTAGTTTGTATATAAACAGTACCGGCTCTAAGGGTTTCGGCGCCCCGATGCAATTTTCTACTCAGCGCCCTCACAATATTCAGAAAATGATAATTTTGGTGCCCTCCTTCTGAAGGTGCCCCGATGAAGTGCATGGTCTGCTTACTGGATTAAGCCGGCCCTGATTATATGCAGTACCAACTCTAAGAATCCTGACGCCCAGTGGTGTACCAAGTGATCGCCCTGGGCCTCTAATCAAGGGGAGCCTCCAAAGAACGTATATGTAGGAATATAAAAAAGGGAATTTGCATTCTGGGAGGATGATTAAGTATAAATGTGCCGTGTTTATGTTTAAAAGTTTGTTAGAAGCGCCGATGCTATAATTTTATAAGATATGAGCAGTTTTAACTATTTAATTTTGATTAAATAAATGCTAATTATATATTTGTGATGACATTTTGTATGGTGATCATTCCAATTAGGGGGGCCTCGATAGCTGTAGGTCCTCCACTGATTCTACATCTATTTAATTTGCTCGTCAACTTATGAAAATTAAATGAAAACTCAATACATATTGTTTCTGAACGGGAAAAAGAACAACTAACATGAGATACGAAAACAATTATCATGTATCAATGTACTATATACACACTATTTTGTTCTGTATTTATTGCATTAGGTTACTCTTGTACAAAAGTTTCGAAATATAAATACGTAATGATTCGAAAAAAAATCTATAAATTTATGAAAATATATACAAATTTAATTTCTGTATTATAAAATTTAGCAATTATTATTGAATTTGTAACCGTATAAATCAATACTTTATCCGATAAACTTGAATAAGATGAGAACTTTGGATTTAGAGTGCTTAACTGTAAGAAAAATCTACATCTGTTTTTCTCTTTATCTACTGGAAAACGATAAAATGTGTAAGCATACGATGCTTTTTCCTGTTTATTATTCCCATAGTTTGCATGAATAAATTATCTCTGTTTGAATAGTATCGAAATAAAAAAAAAAATAATGCTTACAAAAAATTATTTTGCGTATGTGCCCTACGGCAGATACCTGTTGATTGAACGGAAGTGACGACATAAAAAAAAACCGCTATAGACGATCTGATACACTAATTATCAATGTTTTTTAGATTGTCAAATTTATATAATTCGAAAGATTTTTTGAATCAAAAATGAAAACAAAAGAAGAAAATTTATGATTAAAAACATCAACTACAGAAAAAAAATTTGATTTTAATGTTATTCCTAGATCTATCGGATATAAAAAAAAAAAAAATATTAAACATTTATAAAATGTAATTCTAAATTTTAAATCTTAGATTTTATATAAAAATGTCAGTATCATTAATAAAAAAAAAATTATTTATAATTTGATTTTTCTGATTAATTTTTTTTTTTTTTATCAATTCTTTAAATATTTCTCAACTCTCAAAATTCCAGATTACTAATGGAATTTGAACATTTTTTGAGAGTTAAGAAATACGGTTTGGTCCTGTAACTACTGGAGTCAATTGTTCCTTAGTTCACTAAATCAAAGATAAGTAAGAATGGGAGGAATTTTAAAAGTTTTTTGCAGAGTACATACACTTCTATCGAGTCTGTTTTTAATCGTTTAATTTTAAGAAACTGTTACAATATAAATAATTATATAAATAAAATAAATATTTACGTATAAAAAAAAATGAAGTTTTTATCAAGTTTTGTTTGGAAGAATATATAATTCTACCTGCAGGAAATAGATTTTTCTTTGCACCGACATCATCGAAATTGAAAGCTGAATGAATGACTAAAACGTGAGAGGGAAAGTCACTTCATTCGAAGGAGTTGAGGAGGCGGGAAAACGATTTCTGTGGGAAGGTGTGCGCAGGTCAGGAGGGTTTGGCCACGGGAGGTCTAGCAGTAGCACAAGATTCACCACCTGTTGAGTAGAAAGCATTGCTTAAGTTGAAGTTCGACAATAGGACAAACCAAAGGTCGTCGCTGTGTCCAGAAGCAGTCATGAATGGACACTGCTTGCTTCTTCTCTTCGTTTCTTGTTTCAGTTGTGTTCAGGTTAAGAGAACAGGTGAGTCGATTGTATCGAATCTAGTTTAGTAGTAGTTCTTTACTTCACAGCTGTTTTTTCAAAATTCAGAAGTAATAGTTTTAAACGAAACAAATTTTCTGAAATTTTTTATAAAAGTTGTTCGCGCGTCGAAATTTAATAAATTATCTTCAAAATCTCGTCAGTAATTTTTTCATTGGAGTATTTTTTTAATTTGTGTTGGTTCTACGTGAAAGCCACATTTTATAAGAGGACGCCCGAGGCAGTGCGGGAGTACACACCTCTTAAGAGTTTTTCAGAAATTCTCCTCGCATTTATTTACGACTAAACACGTCGAAAATACGAGCGCAATATCGAGTTTTAACCCCTTAGATATATCTAAAAAACAAAAAATTCGTTCCTTAAAACATTCATTAAATCCAGAAAAATTCATAACCTACTTTTTGGTACATCTCCCGTGAATATTTCAAAAGTAGAACAAGTTATTGCATCGAGTTTTATAGTTTCTTAGTAATTTTTTTTTTTAATTATCGAATGCTTTAGCATCATTTCCATTCTGGATAGTTTACTGCAGGCGGCCTTGCAGGAACTAATTTACTCTGAAAGCGAATTCTCGCATGTGGAATTTTATTTTTCGTTTTCTTAAAATTTTTACAGCTGTTTATACGGATTTAATCGGTTCAATGTACCTTGTACTTTAATACTTTAGTATAATAAGGTTTTTAACAATCTAAATTTATTGCCCATCGTTTAATTTTTTAAATAATAATTTTTAAAAGTTCATAGTAACATTACTAGGAATGGCTTTACATACATACATATATATTTTTTCGAAATATGAGATGTATATTTGTTTTTTTTATGATTATTTCTTCTAAATCTATCTATTTTTATGAGGTAAACTACTCAAATAGGTCCATTCTTAGCAAACAGATTCCAGGAACAAGTACGGATGGTCAACAAGTTAACAATTGGTACTGTTAAGAATCTGAACTCACCTTCGAAACCATTTTTTTTTTTTTTGTAGGATTTAAATATTTAGTTTCGGATTTTATAATAAATCCAATCATAAATGAATAAGTCGCAAATAAATTATAATAATTTATTGCAAGACATAACACTCTCGTTATTATTCTGATATTAGTTTGATAATTAAGTTTTTTTTTTTTTTTTATTTTTGAAACTCTATCCTAATAATGACGATAGAGGCCTCGTCTGAGGATTCGACCATTGACCTTTCTTTCCGTTTATTTTGGTGCGGTAATAAGAAAACAACAATCGCATATAATGCAAATTAAACCTCCGCCCTTGGGTTAAAAACTTAATGGGTTAGTAACACAAATTTCCCAATAAATCCGAATCTAATACATTTTTTTTAAACAAACATTCTGTATATATCAGATAAAAAAAAATTTTAAATCTATAATTTTTTTTATTTTGAATAAAAACAATTTTACAAGTTTATGTAAAATTATTTATTCGTAATTATTATCATTAATATGATACGAGAATGTTATATTTTACGATATTAATAATTTACGATAGCGAGATAGTGTTAACAGAAAATACGTTAATTTAATAAAAACAAATAAATAAATTTAATAAATCGGCACGTCAAATTATTAAAAAAAAAAAAATCATAATAATTAAAAATAATTACTAAAAAATTCTTCCGATTATTAAAAGAAGGAATTCAAATCCCGCTGCGATTAATAATAATGAATGCAGAAATGGTAATTTTTCTGTTAGGTGTGGCGCCATCAGGTAGGAAGAAACCGAATTATTTCGATGCCATATTAGGAAGCCGACATATGTGGGCGATCGTTTATTTCCAGTTCTTTAACAATGAGACGTTATATGAATAGTGATTCTTATTTTAAAGAAAATTAATCAGGCAAAACATATTTCACTTTTTTTGCATTCAATATTTATTCCAAGTAAATAAAATGGATTATTTTCGTCTCGAAATATTTTTAATTGCTTAATAATAATTAATTTATTAGGCACGGTATATTAATTAATCGATCAGTTTAAACTTTGAATCTGAAAACACTAGTTTATTAAAATTTAAGAAAAAAAAATAATTAAACGTATTTCTGTATATAAACAGCGACAAAACTTCAAAGTGTTATATTTAAATTAAGCGCAACATGCGGCAAACCAACGTCCACTTATCTATATTTTGGAGTGTATTATTCTATTCTTTGTCACATAATTTTCGAATTGACAAATAGCCTTCGAAACCAATTTATTCGATTTAACTGCCAACAATATATAGCTCAATGACAGTAACCAGACCGAGAAGAGTGATTTTTACATCTCGTTTATCAGCTTGGTCGAAAGGTTTTAATACTAAGAATATGGTCGAGGTGCATTGTATCCTCTACCACTTTACACGTGTTAGCTGTTGATCACTTTACGACTACAATCACTAGACTGTTTTTATTCCCTTTCCAAAGAGCCGGCACTCTCTCTCTCTCTTTCCATCCACTATATACACTTATCTTATCCTGTTTTTCCTTAGTTGTTTGTGACGTCATTAAGGAGGAAAAATGTATCGACAGCTGAATGACTAATAAATAAATAAATATATATGATAAATATATAATACTGCATGCTGTAGCATCAAATTTTTTTTCTATCTCTATTATTTTGGAATAGTCTTTGCTTGTTTTTTTTTTTCTATTAAAATTTAAGATTTTTTTTTTTTTTGTTGAACAACCGTCGTTTTCACGGTTCACTTCTTTATATTGCTTCTGCAATTGTTGTATTGATCTTTAATGTCGAACATCTGAAGCATTTCCTAAACAGGCCTCAGACCTACTTCTGATTCTTTTTTTCTCAATCTGGTGCCATGTTTTAAAAGTTTACTTATAGTACTATATAAAAACTTCACACATTTTTTTTATTATTATTATTTTATATATTTAAATATATATATATATATTAAACTTTTAGTATATTAAAACGAACATTCCGAATATTTTACTCGCGAAGTTATAGAATAAATTTTGTCCAGTAAATATATGTATTTTTTGACTTTGTGAGTTTTGCTAATTGAAATGAACATTAGAGAGAGACTATTTTTAAAAAGAAAATTAAAAATATGACCTTTAGATGGCACCCAAATGGGAGTCTTTACTGTAATTTATACAGTAGCCAGATGTGCGTTGTCAATTGCGCGATTAACACTCCTATCCAGGCTGTTAACTTTGCTTAGCTACTACATAAATATACAGATAATACGGAAAAGTATACTTGTATGCTACTAAGTCGATGACCACATTTCCCAAGAAGGACTTGTTACCTTGTAATCGTTACCTTTTTTTTTTTTTTTAAGTTACCTGTACTTTGATTATTTCATTTTATTAATATATACCGACTCGTTTTATTTACGATTCAAAAATCTTGTCGATACCTTTAAACTTTGACCAAAATAAGTTACTGATTTGCACAGGTGTTTGAATTACGTATTTATTATTAAGATGATAACTTTTTTATGTACAGTTTGGATGGCTTAAAAAAACTATCCATATGTTTTTTTTAAGTTATTAAAGAAAGAAAAGACAAACATTTAATAGTTTACAGATGAAAGGGACGTGGAGTGCGTTCGTTTCTTTTGTATGTTTGTCTTAAATGTTTATTTTATTTATTTATTTTTTTAATACTAGAAATTTTTTTTAAATTTATGTGCTAATGCTTTCGCTGTCGTAAGCAATAACATAAATTATAGTAATTTATGAAGAGACATTAATAAACATTGCAAATATTTTATATATATATATATATAAATAAATAATAATTAATTTTTTTTTTGCAACGAAGATCTATATTTATAATTATCGTTAAAGTTTTGAGGATGGAAATAATCTAATCTCCTATTTTTGATCTGCATCAATATCTTCATTTATCATAATTTTTTTTTTATTAAAGATTTTAATGAATGACAATAGATGATAAAATTTTACCTGTAATTAATTTTTTGTATAAGTGTCAGATTTAATAAATTATACTGTATTTTGCATTGTTTTTAAGTTTATTATTTTTATTTTTAATCCGTTTTGATGCAGTGCCAAAAAAAAAAACGAATGTCGAGAGAGAGAGATAAAAATAGAAATTTTTATGATAAAAATACATCCAAAATTAGTATTTTTATCTAACGAAAGAGTTAAATCAAATATTGCTAATTTGAAATTCAGCTCTGAAAGTAACGAAATACCTGTTTCGAAAAAAAAACAAAAAAAAAAAAAAATGAAACTGATAACGTTGCAGGTGTTAATATTAATAATCACACAACGTCATATCCTGTTTGATATCATTTCAGTTCCGAAGGCATATTTGATGATAAATAACAAATAACGATTATTAAACATTAGATAAAAAAAAAAAAATGGATAAAATTTTTTTCTAAGTTGTCAACGCTGTTAATAGGGAAAGGAAACCTTTAAAAGGTAAAAGTTTATAATATATCTTTGGCAAATTATGCTGTAGATGTGTACAGAATTCTATATATAACGCATCAATTAATAGTCTACTTATGATTGCACTTATTATCTATATAAGTACGCAATATCCCTAGCGCCTTGTATATAAAATGGTAGCGCTTTCGAACGGAACGGTCGAAGAGAGCCAGAATACAATAAATTTACGTGTGTATCGATCAGAAATCGATCTCGATCAATCGGTTACAAAGAAGACATCAAAATTTGAGAAGATAAGGCGCCTTAACTGAGAACCAACCACTGACAGGAGGAGGAGACTAAACATGTTCGGCACTAACCCGCTCTCTGCGCCCGCGGTCATGGAACTGGTCGTTGGTTTGCTACTCCTATTGCTTCTAATCGAGTCGGGATTAAATCAAGTGAGCGAAAGTGGTACATCTTGGGATTACGACTACGATCCAGGTTAGTTATCAAGTTTATTTTCTCGACAAATCGTTATTTCCATCGCTACAATTACTTTTTATAGTCGATACGTATATTGTTTGCGGGTGTGCATAGAATCTGCTCTCTAAGTAATGGGTCATCACTCCGGTTCCACAATTGAATTCTGGGTAAATTATTTCCATAATTTTTTTTTTCGTTAATGCTTTCTGAATTCGTTCTGTTTCGTTTAACAAGACGGCGGCTAGATTATTTTTTTTTCTTTTTTTTGCGCGCGATGCGATAGGTAATCATCAACCTGCCCATTGCTGACATTGAGATTGTCATCTGCATTCCGGAGACAAGACTTTGTTATCGGACTGTGTATGACGTTTAAATGTTTGTAGTCTGTTCACAGTTTATAATCTGATATATTCCAGTAACGATTTTTGCTTCCAATTAGAGCTAGCGATTCAAGTCATCTGGAAAATTTTAAAATAACCATCCTATTCATTATAATTTTTATTAAAAAAAAAAAAGAAAAGAAAACTAAATCTTTCCATTATTGAATTATAACTTCGTAAACTTTATCTTAATTTTTTTTTCCTTCTATTTTAATTATAACTTCGCCTTTTCGAAGTTATTAAGTATGCTCTATACGTATCTCTATGCGTATAGATATTTTTTGATTTTAGAGTTTTATTATATTGCAGAAAAATTTCTGGTCTGTCACCGATGAACGTTAAAAACTTCAGTACTCAAGTAATAAATAATTATACGATTTATTAAACGTTTATATAAGCATAATCTCTTTAAATTAATTCTAGCCTAGAGGTTGAATAAAAAAAAAAAAAAAAAAAGTTTGGCTTATACACCTGCTTAATTCTGCAGGTAGATGAATTCGAAGAATATTTTCTTTTTGTTTTTTTGTTTTTTTTTATTATTCGAGACAATGCAATACTTGGAATTTTTTAATTTTTTTCGTTTCGAACTGGATCATTAAAATTCTTATCACGAAGTTTTTTAATAATTTTTCTTTAATGATTCTTATAATGATATAAAAATTTTCCTAACTTTACTCATAAAGTTACTGAACAAAGCAACATAAGTTCAACATATAGTATAAAGTTAAAATATACTACTTACTAAACTGTATGTGTGCAGATTAGTATATAAAACAATCTAAAATTATTAAAAAAAAAAAAAATAAAAATAAAAAACTTGTTTAGATGATAATTATTTAAACCGCTAAACTTCTTAAATAATTCACGCTTTCGTCACTTAATCAAAGATTTAATTAATAATGATTAATTAGCTTTCAAAAAAGATAATCATACACGTTCTATTTTTTGTTTTTTTTCACGAATATAATGAAAATAATTAATGGACACCCTTGATAAGTTATTCTAAGCCATCAATTTTATCAAATAGTTTATGATTCATTGTGAAGTGGTAATCAGTTGATTAAAAATACGATAACTTATATATAATTATGCCTTATAAAAAATACTTTTTTGATTAATATAACATCTAGATAGTTTTGATTGAATTCGTATTAATAAAAGAAAAAAAAAATTAATTTTAAAATTTAAGAATTTCTGTGAAACCGTATAACAAAATTTATGGCATCCGACAGTTTATCGTTATGTCTTTAAATCGTTAGAACATGACGGAAATATTTTATCTCTTATCCAGTTAGATAAAACAATACTGTATTTTGTTTGAAGTAAAATGAGTAGGAAGAAAATATATCGTACAAGTTTTAAAGTTGATTAGTCGTACAGGATTATCAAACGTTATTCGACAATTGGAAGAGCGGTGAACTTTATATGTCCATAAACGAGCAGTCGATTGATTGCTTCAATGTAAACTTTAATGGCTTAATATAAACTTAACTGCAACAACAAATTTTCATCATCATTGTTACTATTTAATGAAAGTTTATACTATATATGGACACCAACTTTTTTTTTTTTTTTTTTGAAGAACATAAAATTTGTTGAGTCATCGAAACTTTTTATAACTTTATTTGCAAGTGAAATAATCGTTGATCGGTTAGTGATTCATGACTAGAATCTTTAATTGCTTTTATGTTTTTCTTGTTTATACTTTTTATTGATACAAAGTCTAGTTTTACCTATCAGAGTATCTGTATCACTGAGTTACGATATTCATATCAAGTTTCTTATGGCTAAAGACAGGAATCGGAGATTTTCCTGTAGGTCATCTTCCATGTGAATCCTTTTGGATATTTTTTTTTTTTTTTAAATCTTATCAAAGCAGTATCGAGGTATTGAGAAAGAAAAAAAAAGGAGTATAAACAAGCAATTCTCAGCAGGTGTGACAGTCGACAAAAACCGTGAATGATCTTGCGATATTCGCAGACAGACAATCCATTGATAATGTAACAAAACTTTCTTTCATACATCTGTCCAAAGTTTCTCTGACGGCAAGTTTAAAGTGCAGCATCTGTCTTTCTACATAATTAGTCACTTCATCTAACTTATCCGGTTCCATTTTTCTACCTCTTCAAAGAATAGTTATTAATCAAGTTTGTTAAGAAGAACTCGGTACTTAAGAATCAACCCCTTGAGATTAAAGGAATTTAATGGCATTCGGTGCAAGTTTATATAAAATAATAATAATCAAATATATAGTACTATAACTATCTTTTTTTTTCCTTTTGTTTATTTTTACTTCGAACATTATTTTATTTTGAAACTTTTTTTTAAATTTCTACTTTATTATCACAGAATAGTTTGGCCACCTAGTAACTGGCATATTCTATAATTCTGTTATAATTCCAGTTTTGATTCGTGTTTAAAAAATGTTTGTTTTTTTTTTTTAAATTTATATAATGTTTCAAAAAAAAAAGATCCCTCTACCGTTTAATTTAGTAAATAAGTGAATAATTTAAAATAAAAACGATTTATAAAACTTTTAATAATGCGTGTGCCATGATAACAGCGAGAAACAATTGAAAGAATTTATATCAAGCCAACCATCATTTTTCGTCATGCTATTTTCTCATTGCTTAATATCACGTATTAAAAAAAACAGATAACGTGTGTTAGTTGTTTTTAATGC
>WUQG02453384.1:0-12789 GCA_011317285.2 Androctonus mauritanicus | reverse complement strand
TATGGGAACAAAACAAACAAAATTTAATAACGAATGTTTTCAGCTTATTCAGCCATCTTCAGGTTCCACAAATTAAAAAAATTTTTTTTTTTTTGTAATTTGAAAAAAAAAAAAATTTTTTAATTTGTGAAACCTGAAGATGGCTGAATTAGCCAAAAACGTTTGGTATTAAATTTTGTTTGTTGTGTTCCCATAACTGCTTTTTAGTGCTTTATTTTTAATTAAAACAGAGTATTTGAAAGGGTTTTATCAGTTTTTTAAGATATAATGTAACTATGATAATTTGAATATTTAAGATAAACAATAATATCAGGAAAAATCAACAGTTTGTGTAGAACTTTATCCTGATTTTATATGAAGATAAAATCTTTCATTATTTGTAGATATGAAATTTGGAGAGAGATTTATCATTATTAAAGAAAAAAATTAAAAGACGACAAAATTAATAAAACAAACACTTTAAGCAAGAAGAAAATAATTTGTTATTAATGAATAGAAGGCTAATAATAAATTATTATTTTCTGTTTAAAATGCTCATTTACTAACTGTGTCATTATAAAAACAACAGAATTCAAGAGTTTGAAGATTAAAAGAAAAAAATTATAAATATATTAAAATAATAAATTTTTAAGATTTTCATAACCAAGAATACCTTTTAAATAATTTATTAGCATTAAAATAATAGATATTAAAAATTAGAATTCTTACTGTTAAATTAGATTTTTTTTAATCATGTCTACATCAATAGTTATATTCATTAAATAAATATTTTGATTCTATATTTGATTTAATATTTGGAAGGAAAATTAGATGGAATGTAGTCAGTGTTAATTGAGATAATGATTTTTCAATAGTTAATATTTAAGATACTTATTCAATAAAACTTTAATTCCATGTCAAATAAAATATAGTTAAAGAAAATGTCAAACTTCTCCAATTATGAAATATTTTTAAATCACAGCAATGAATATTGACATGGTTACTATTGCCTACTATTAACTGCAGTAATCCAAGAATTTTATTATAAATTTTATCTAATGAAAATTGAAATAATTTAATTTTAGAAAAGATTGCTTCCAGCTGTCATATTACAGCTGTATGTTGAACATGTTCATAATATTTTTTAAAGTTCATGGAATATTTAACTGATTCATTCAATATTTATATATAAATTATAAGCAATCCAAATGTGTTAATTCCCTGATTCTTAGAGCACATGATCAACTGGATATTCATCAGAAATTGATACGATCCATATAAGTAAAGTCGTCAAATGCTTGGTGCATCCAGGATGAATACATTTAATAATAACTCTTTATTTGTATAAATAGATATTGGGATTCCTTTTGCTCCTCATTTATTGGTTGTAAATGACTTGAGTTAAAGTAATTAGAAAATCAAAAATATATTATTAGAATAAACACCCAAAAACTCCTATAGTTGGATTCAGATTAAGACAATACTGAATCTTTATCAATATTTATTTGATAATATTTTCAACACTGTTATATTTTATTTTGTTTCCTATATACTGATTGCAATTTCAAGCATATTCAATATATAGGAATACCCCAGAGTTGTGTCACTTTCGGTTCCAGATGGGTGCCATAAACTGAAAATGTCTGTAAATCGAAGCATTCCATTTTTTCACTTATCAATGTATTTACATGCAATATCAGTTATGTAATAATCATTTATTGGTTTCTTTATCCATAACTGACATAAAGAAACAATAAAAATTTACAGAAAGTGATATACTGTACTTAGCCACACGTGCCAACTAATAATTCAAATATGGCAGCAAGAAATATCTAGATGATTCCTGGAGGTGAGAGTTGGCAATACTTTTTCTCCCAGAAAATTATGTAAATTTACAATTAACCATTACAGTAACGGCTTGACACGATGATATTACATTATATATAAGGACTGATTATCAAAACAATCACTTAAAACATTATACAATAGTACTATGTTTAGAATAGATAAAAATTATGTACCTTTTACATAATATTTGATATTTACTGCACTTATCTGATTCATGTATTAATAAATGTATACATAATAGTTTTTTTGAAGTTTAGTTGTTTATTTTTTAACTATTTTGGCAAACCCGGCATAGTAATAAAGCAGCCTGATGATCGACAAATGCTGAAAACATTTGATCACATGACCGATGGCTGTGCATACGATTTCTCACATAACATTCTTAATATTTAACTGTAATAGCAGATACGTTATTTGTATTTAATCAAACCAAAACAATAAACTATTCAATATATCAGCAAGATGGCCACAGTGGAAGCGTGCTGTGCTCTCTCGCTGAAAAATCCCGTGTCCATAATTCCGAATCACGCAATGTAAATTCGGGGAATGGTGGAAATTCAGAATGTACGTAAGTCTGAAGCACTGTAACTCGGGGTATGCCTGTATACAGTTTATTTATTGTACTGCTATATTTCATCATCTTGATATAACTTGTGCACAATAATAATTTAATCTTCTTAGCAAAAGTTTTTTTATAGAGCTATTGTACTATATAAAGTTATACAAGATAAATATAAATCTACACATTTATGGATGTAAATGATGGCACATTTGTATCCAGTAATACAGTTGTATAGCAACATAGTATTTTATAGAACAGTTATACATTTCTATAGAAAAAATTGTACAATAGTTGTATAGCTCTATAATTTGTACAACCGTTGTACGTGTATATTTGATTTATTTTTTAATGCAATTAGTTTTAGATTTAATTGTACATTTGTACAACAATGCAGCTTTTATATTTTATATGTTATAAAAAATATATATATATAGTTGTGTGTATATATATATTTTTTACAACATATAAAATATATTGTAAGTAAAAAATATATAAAAAATGAATAAAATGTATAAAAAAATGTATAAAATATGTATATATATACACAATAAGTGTATGTTTGTACAGTTATAGAAAATATTTTAAACTACAGTTGTACTGTTGTATAAAATCTAGTTTTACATATATACAATTGAATAAAATATGCTGAAGTTTAACAAAGCATGTATAACACATGTATAGTTATATAGTTGTACAAAATATGCTTAATGGATGTACAATTGTTCAAAATGCATACAAAATATAAACAATTAATCAAAATATGTACAATAGGCTTATAATGTATGATAATGATGCACAATTGCAAAATGCAAAATATATATTATCATTGTATATCTGTACTGTACAGTATTTTATCATTATAATATGAAACAGTTATGATGATAAGATATTGTACAATCCATACCAATAGAGTATTTTTCATAAACATGATATTGTATTATATTTGAAATTTTATTTGAGAAAGTATTTTGATTTTTATATCAAATGACATATTTATTTGAATTTCCAAGATAAATTATTTGTCAAATAATTTATCTTGGAAATTATTTCAGATAAATTATTTGAAAGCCATATTATCTTCAAATAGCATTTATCTATTATTTGGAAATATTCAAATATTTGAAAAATTATTTGTAGTTATTTCAAATAAAATTTGTCAAAATCTGGTTCAAATACAATCTTACTATATAAATTATGACAAAATAACTTTTATAATTAGCATTAAGTATTATAAAATAATATAAATAATATAGTTTTTGTAGAGTGCATGTTGAGAAAGCCAATTGCCAGCATGGAAACATGAAAACTTCCATTCATACAGATTATCATGTTATTGTTACTTAGAGAATCTAAGTTCAATTTCAGATCCCACATCTCCAGATTTTTCAAATGATGTTCAGGCATAGCTTGATGAACACATCTTCCAGTTGATCCACCAGGGTGTGGGTGGATTATGATGGCACTGGTTTAATGCTGTTCATTAGTCTTTGATTAGAAAGTAATATAAAAATTGGAAAGAAAGACTGAAAAATATCTCCAAAAATCAATATCTGTATGGTTTAATAATTTCATAAGATATTTTTTGCTAGAAAACATTAACCACAATAATTTAGTACAAGCATTAATCAAAAATAAATGATGTAATAATATAGAGTGTTTTGTTAAAAAACAAAGAAAACATAAATAAAAAAATTTGAACTCAATAAAATGCCATTTTGTAATGTTTGTAGAAAACTAAACATCACTGTCTACTGGATGACTGCACTATAAAATATTAATTTACAACTTAGAGGATTCAGATTCAATTCCAATACACATCAGATTTTTTCTGATTAGATTTAGTTCCAAATGTATGAACTTCCATCCATTATTTTTATAACCGATTCCAACATGTGGTTGGTTGTATTAGTCAAATGAATATGCTTTGTTTCAGTCATGGGATCCAGAATCAAATCTGTTTTTCATTTGAAATCAATATATGAAGAATCTGTATAGCATAAAACAGGACAGATGAGATATTGGTACCAATTATATTCCTCCACATTAAAAAGGCATGCTTTAATCAACTTTTAAAAATTGCTTATTATAAATTTCTCATAAAAATGGGATAAAGTTCATAAATTTTTGGTAAAAATTATATTTTCTTATAAAATTGAGGTTTTTTTATATCAGGGCCTTGTAAACTGGAGTTGACTTATATTTGAAATAGTTTTTGCAAATTTTTAAGCTACTGTAATAATTCATTAAAAAGTCATTCTTGATTGTAATATTCATTCTTGACATGTGGTAAAAATGTGAATTATGTTCCATTAGAACATTCATACAAGATTGTGGATATAAATTCAAATATGAATCTTTAATATAATGCAATTACTTATTCATATTTTTTAATCAATGAGGTAATGTTTAATTTTAGTAAAATCTTTATCATTTTCTTTGAAAAAAAAAAAGATTTAAACTGTCACAGTTTTAAAAACCATTATTATTAATTTTAAACCTATCATCATTGGATTTGATAGTAAGGTAATGATATATTTATGTTCCATAAAAATATGAACATTGTATATTATTATGGATGTGATTATATGAATAAAGTACATAATTAGATAACTAAAATTCAAATAGTTGAAAGCTAATATCTGAAATGGATTAGAGGTTCCCTGCTGTAACTTGTTTTAAATATTTTCTTTTATTTGATTTAATATATTAATTAAAAATGTGTTTTTATATTTACAGATTTGATGACAAGTACAATTTAAGCATGCTATATACAAATGGTGGTTCAAAAAAATCACAAGAATCGTCTTTAGAAAAATCAGTTAGTAGTTGGTTTGATGAAAAAGGCACCCTTGTATTTGATTTATTTGAACAAGATTTATGTAAACTTCATACAAAATTGTCTGAAAAGAAAATCAATTAAGAAATGTTGAATTGTTTTATATACAATATCTATACAAATGTTTAGGGGTATAAATTAACAAATTTAACATTTTTGACTTTTGACATAGATATTTAAAAACAAAAAATTGTGCCTTATAATAGCTATTCTGTATTAATATACTGTAGATCATATTCTTAAATAAAAATGTTATAAAGAAAATAGAAGTAATTCAGACTGTATGGGACCATCAGATACAGTATCTCGTTAAGTAAAAAGTATTTTCATTCAAAATTCAACAGGTGGCTAAATATTTAAAACTATAAATTTGTGCCTAATCTACTATCAGCTAGATATTTATTGTGATTTTCATTAAATGGTTTTAATAATAGTCTGGTCGAAGATTATGCATAAATAATTTTGAGTTTTAATACTGGGTGTTCAGAAAATAACTGTGCAGCTTATATTACTATGATTTTAAATATACAGGTACACAGTTACTTTCCGAACTCCTTGTGGAAGGAATAAATTGATTTAAAATAGATCTTATTGTATAAATCAAAATACAGAATATACTAGAAGTATAAATTTTACATTACGAACATAATATAAATTTAAAAAGATAAAACAGTATTTAAATATTGTCAGAATGTTAAATTTTATATAAATGGAAGTGTCTACAATCAATGAAACTGTTCATTAAAAAAAGAATTCATATATGTCTGAATATATAAATTTCTGTATATTTAAATATTAAATATATTCCTGATATTTTAAAAATTTTGTTTTTGCTATTTCATACATATATTTATAACTTCGTTTATATATATTAATAGTTAAGGATATTTATCTGCACACAAAATTATGCATACCATATAATCACTATAATTTTATTTTATCAAAAAATTTATGAATAGTTTTTAATTTAATGTTATAAATATTATTTTAAAAACTATTGAATATCAAAATCTAGAATTTTTAATATGTAGTTTTTTAAGAGTTTCATGTAAAATTACTGAAATATTAATTTGAAAATAATTGCTAATTTTTAAAAATATGAATTTTAATTAAATATTCTTGAGAAATATGTAATTCTTTGATATATATTGGAATTTAAGTCTTCCATATTGTGTGCAATAAAAGTTATTAATAACTTGCTTATTCTTTCATGTGTATGCTGTATATGTGCATGAAATCATAGATATTATTGGTTTATGAATATTGAAGTCAGTTATGAATAATAATTTTTATAAATAAAATATTTTAAAATAAAAATTATATAATGATAAATTGAATATTAATTTTATATATACTGTATATAAATTATTGAAAAAATGATTAAGCCATTCTATCAAACTGTTCTTTTGGTCGATGTAATGAAGACGCGAGTAAACAATTTTAAACTTTAATTAAAGGGAATTTTTTTTTAATGAAAAGAGGTAAAATGAATATAAATAACTAAATTTCATATTCTGAATTTGTCTTATAGATTATATGTGCAAAATTTATATTTTAATGAAAGATTGTGGAAACTATTTTATTTTGCATATACAGTATTTTCAACCCTTAGCGGTAACGAAACCAGTCGAAATAGTACTGCACTCCATAATTTTGTCACTGAACTAATCATTACGTAATTTGTTTTCTAGAATTAGAATTATTTTCTTATTTTTACTTTTTAGAGTACATCTTGCTTAAAATTATTTATTTAAACAAAATTTAAACATCGTATTATTAAAGATTCCTTTAATAAATTATTTAAGACAGAAAATTGTATAAAGATTGCTTGTTAAAATAAATAGGCCTATACAGATGATCGTAAATTATAAAAATATATTTTTGATTCAGATGCTTAGTTGACTAGGAAAATTTATTAAACGTCTTAGGAATACGATCAAATCCTTTAAAATTACTTTTTCAGTAATATTTTAAAGCGGAAAAAAACATTTACTATTTCCAAATTATGATATATTGTATAAAGTGTTATCAAATGTTAATGTTTATACTTTCCATCATCACCTCAGAAAATTTGATTGCAAAGATAATTTTGATTATTTAATGAAAAATATTTATCTCAAGTGAAATTTTAAAAACTTCCGTATCAAAGATATAATGCAAAAAGGAAAACAAACGAAGCCTGTTTAAATATTTGATTTTCTATGAATTATTTTATATAAAATACGTTAAAGTTATATATCTGCCATTATTTAAATTTATTATAATGAATGAAAAAATATTTTAAAATCCACAATATTTTTTTTTTTTATATAAAAATTAAAATCTAAATTTTTATACTCCGGTTTATTTTAATGTGGCATCAATATATTGTTTAAATAAAAGTCAATGCTAGTAAAAAGAAATAGTGAAGATGTGTAGAAAATTTAATCGCGGGAAATTATAATTTACCATTATTAGTACGATAGTGAGGCTCAAAAGAGGGAATTAGCACGTGCTCTGGCGGAAATACGTCATAAGCCGGTTAATCACGTGACTGATGCTATTAAAAACGAGTGCTCCAGCACCTATCGGAGCTGTAATGTTATGGATTTTAATATCGCTTTACAGAAAGTCGGCGATTTTGGTGTGTATCAAAAACTCTTGTGTGGTGTTTTGGTTATTCCATCTGCTGCATTTTGTGCTTTAATTTATCTTACACAATTTTTTATTATATTGGTGCCTGAACATCGGTGTTATGTTCCTGCAAATGTTATATATTGGAACCAGTCCACGCCAAAGGACGAATCACTTCGGAGTTGTTATATGTATGATATTAACCAAACTTTATTTCACGACGAATTTTCCGATGACTTAAATAAATCACTTATACCATGCCAATACGGTTGGACTTATAATTTTAGTCAGATATATCCAACAATAGCAACTGAGGTATGAAAATTTAAATTCGTATAAGAATTAAAAAATAATAATAACTAGCTTATATAATTTTATTCTCTTAAAAATTTTTTTAGCTTAATTGGGTTTGTGATGATAAGAGATTACCATATACAGTCCAAACCATATTCTATATAGGAACATGCCTTGGATCTATTGTTTTAGGATTTATTGCAGATAGGTATAAGCAATTTAATAAATACAATTTGTTCTAAAAACTGATCTATATAACATAAAATATTTGTGTGAAATTTTAATGCCATTCAAATATGAATTTTATTTGTTGTTCAATAAATCATGAATTTATAAACAATTTAAATTTACCTGTAGAAAAAAAGTTTAAATTTAAAGTTAATCAAAAATATATTTTATTATTAATAGAAGTTAGCTATAAATGCTGTTGATAGAACAGTAATTCTTTTACTATTATAAAAACAATTGATTATTAAATTAATATTTAATATATCTGAGTTATTAATCATTCTAAAGTAACTATATTTTTTAGCATTAATTTAAAATATAAAAAAACAAAGCAAATTTATTTTTATATTTTCATTTTATAGTTTTTTTTTTAATTTTTGACTAATAAAGATATTTTCAAATTGTTTACAAATAATACCTGTATATGAACATGCAACTTAACTAGATACAAATACAGCAAATAAATAATACAGTTGTATATAGAAGATACAAATATTTAATATATATGTCTTTGTCAAAAGAAAACTAGTTTAGAAAAAAACTGAGAAAATCAGCATCTAAGCTTAAACAATTTTTTAAAATTCTTCTGCTTAAGTGCTAATTTTTTTTTATCTTTTCATCTTCTAACAAATATAGCCTAATTATTACAAATATAGCCTAATTAATACAAATATAGCCTAATTATTAATAATTAGGCTATATTTGTATTATAATTTATATGAACAAAATTATTAGAAATTAAAATATACTGTTAAAGAATAAAAATCTTATAACTGAAAATAATATATATGCTAAAATTGTAATCAAATGAAATGCTATATGCAAATAATTAAATTACAAAATCTGATTACATCTGACATTTCATATTAAGAATTTGTATTATATAATTTTATTACAAGAATGTTTAAAATAGTAATATTTTTTAATTACTAATTTAGTATGTGTTAAATATTCAGAAAACATAATTAATTCAATTTTCATGATTTAAAGAAAAGAATAAAAAATTTCACAAATTTAATGATAAATGCTGATATTATATGGCAAATATGCAAAATTTTTATTTTATTTGATAGTAATTAATTTTTATGATAATTATAAAATAATAATTATCATAAAATTATATATATAATTTTATGATGATATTAATTTATAATTATAATAATAATTATAAATATACAAAGAATAAATTATGCTAGTTACATATATTTTCATGAAATTTTAATTTTATTATAATTTGCAATTTAATATTACATGATTTCAATAATTTTTCATTAATTCCAGCTAATGTAACCAAAACAAGGATTGTATATATTACATTTGATTATTACATTAACACATTTGATTATTTAATATTCAGATTAATATTTATTATTGCAATTAGATTATTGATTATTTATGGAAAGCTGTTTTATGAGAATAAGCATTGTTTCAGTAAAATTTAGGATTGTTCAGAAATCACTGCCATGTCTCTAGACAAGTATTTTACATTAGTTATTTTCACAGTAAATAAATATTTAAATATATTTAACCACATTTCATAATATTGTATGCTTATAAACTTTGAATATTATCTATGACATCAAGTTGACTATAATATATCTTTAGATTCATAAAACATAACTAGTAAATACAAATATTTTAAATTCTTCTGCAACTAAATAATAATTTTAATATGAAATTGTTTAAATAAACTATAAATAAAATAAAATATTAAATAAAGTATTTGGAAATTGATTTTTTAAATTAAATTCAGAGAAGTTAGTAAAAATAAATGAAATAATGTTTTAAATTTTATCATTTAAAGCAATTAATTTATTTTATTATTTTTTTAAATATTAAAAATTTTGCTATCTTAGAAATTATCATTTAAATTTTGTAAACTATCTTGTAGTTTTAGCTGTAATAATAGAATTTAATATATTATTTAGATTTGGAAGAAAACCATCCATTATATGTAGCTATATCTTAGCATTTGGTGGTGGCTTGGCTTCAGCATTTACATCAAACTTTTATTTATTTGTGATTTTAAGATTCCTAGTTGGTGCAAGCATTATTCCATTATCAGAAGATCCATATGTTCTTAGTAAGTAATATTTAAAATCCTAATCTGATTTGTTATGAGAAAATATAATTTTTCATAATAATCAACTCATCATGAAATATTTATTAGAAATATATAGTTGGTTTGATTATTTAAATTTTATCATATATGATTTAGTATCTGTTTCATTAGGTGATTTAATTTATCTAAACAAATATTTATTAAATCTAGAAATTTTTGAAATATCATAATAGTTTTCTTTTGTAAATTTATCTAAGATGTTGGATTTACATATTTTAAAAAGAAATAAATTCCAAATAATATACACATACCTTAACATTTTTTAACATTTAGGTTACTTTTTATATAAATGGAATATAAATATACTATACATTTTAATAAATAGATTATATATATTTAACTTTTTTATTTAAAATTAAAGAAATATTTAAGATCATGACACACAATATTCAGTATTAGCATGACAATTAAGAAATAAAATATAAAAAAATGTAATTTATTTTTGGAAGATATTGACTATGAGCTTTGCTCCAGCTGCCTAAATAAAATGATATAGCATTGATTATAATATTAAATAGTAGATCATTTTAAAGATATTTTTCATGCTAATTTTAAAAACATATTTTGTTCTACAGAAACTTCTGTAGGAAGTTATTATTCAGTCATTGAAATTATATTAAAATGTTATTTTTTTACCATTATTTTTTTATACTGAATTTATCATATTTTAATATAATTTTCAGTTTGTTTATTGAAAATATCCTCTTCATTATTATTTTTTTGGTTTTTCTTTTATCTATTGACCTTTTTTATTCAATTATGGCTAAATTGCCAATAATTTGTGATAAATGAAATATCAAAGCACTAAATGTTACATGAAGAAATGATCCTATTATTAATGCAAAATTTGAAGTTTGAAATTAATCATCAATTGATATTTTATTGAATACGAGTTATCTGTTTATACTTTTTACCTTTTCAATTTTCATACATAATTTATTTCTAATTATGCATCAAACATATTCTATGTTACCTTCTCTTCAAGTTTGTTTATGCTGAATAATATTTGATCTTTGAACAGAAAAATATCAATAATGACTATTATCACTGCATTGGTATTAAATAAAAAAATTTATATGATGGCTATAAATTTTACATTGCAGCAAAAATTTAGTTTCATAATTGTCATTGTCTAACATATACTGTATGCTAATTTCTATTACATGCATATAAAAATAGACATTTGGCATTTTGATAACGTATTTAAATGTAATCATAATTAAATCAACTGAAGATTATATAATTTAAAAATATATTAAAACATCTGATTTTTCTTTTTTTTTCTTCAATATATAAACTGATTACAACATAAAGTATTTTTAAAATATATTTACATTATCCTGCATCTTTCTGCCTTTTCATTCCAAGCAATATAAATTATCACTATTAATAAGCAAAAAAATTTATTATTTCAATTTCTTTTAAACTCTGTTTTTATGATTATCATTATCATGGCAACAATAACATATTCTTATAAAAATAAATTCAAAAAAGTGTTATTAATGTTTATATATTCTATGTTGATACTCTGATTTGAAAACAATAAAATTCAAATCTTGAAGTTTTTAGTTCGTAGATGTTTAGGTTTAAAAAAAATTATTTTTAAAAGATCCCTAGAAATTGTAATTTTTTAATTTAGGCTGCAATTTGCAAAGCAATGCCAACTTGCAACACATCATCAACTTGATTCCACTGTTTATTTATATTCTGCAAGAAATATATATAAAGTTATGTCTGTGCTAGTCAAAATTAGTATTTATTGTTATAACCTAGACTGAAAAAAAATTTTAAGATAATTTTTTATAAATATAGCTTTTTTAAATTCAGTTTCTTATGCAAAATTAAAGTTTTATATATATAAAGCTTAAACTTAAGAAATTATATATATATATATATATATAATTTCTTTTTATATAGATTTTTATTTTGGATCATTATTGATCCAGAATTATAAGACTAAAAATACTTATGAAGGATGTATAAAGAAGAAATTTGAGTCAAATTTACAAACTAAATTAAAAATAACTTATTTTCTTATACATATATGTATATATTAATTATATTAATATAAATCTATATAAATGGTTTTACTCTTGTTAAGCTGTTTTTATAAATATAATATGTTTTTTAGTAAACTTTTCAATCTAATGATGATTTTAAAGTAAAATATAATAATAATAATAATAATAATAACTTGCAACCAAACACAAACTAATAAACACACTCACATCATATTACAAATACATACCAGACACAATCTTAGAAAACTCGACACACAAGATGTACTATGACAGAACAATCCTGACA
>WUQG02453373.1:0-12790 GCA_011317285.2 Androctonus mauritanicus | reverse complement strand
TACGCTGTTTTTAAATAATTTATAGAAGTTGAAGCCTGTTTTAAGTCACTTGATATTTCAAGTGACTTAAAACAGGCTTCAACTTCTATAAATTACGTCTAAAGCCTGTTTTAGTTTATGCTATGTAGACGTAGAGCATCTGCTCGATTCAATGGTCAACGCTGTTGGCACTTTTAATATCTCTTAACGTTTATCGTGTCGTTTCTAACTTAAAAGTAATTAAAACATTGCGATTATCAGGCGTGTCGAATATTAACGGAGATAATTTTGTGTGTGTAGGCCTATATATTATTATTTTTTTCTTTTTTCTTTCAGCAAAGGCCCCAGAAGCAGACATTGGTAGAATGTCTGAAACGTACCGGTCACGTTAAGTGCTTCCTGCTCACCATTCTTATCGTCGGATGTCTGGCTGTCATTATCTGGTGTCGTATAGCAGAGGTGACGCGTCTGGTACTCAATTTTCAAAGTTTTCCCATTACAACAAGAAGAAGAGTAAGTCCTTGTGACGAAGGTTATATTTACATTCCCATCGCTTTTGTAGTCATGCTTTATTTTGTGTATATAGTCGAATGTTGGCACTGCAGCACCCGGCTGGAATTAATGTATAAAGTTGACATTAACTCGGTTTACAATTACATCCAGCTCATGAGAGAATCTCAACCCATTGTTTGGTGGAAATCCATATGCTACCATTACGTTCGTAGAACGAGACACGTGACTAGATACAGGAACGGCGATGCATATACCACTACGCAAGTTTACTATGAAAGAATCAATTCTCACGCTTCCGGATCTAGTTTTCTTTATGGAAGATGCGGAGTTAAAGATATTTCTAAGAATCTGGTCGATCTGGGTAAATTTCCAGCTACCAAGATTCGATTTACTAAAGGTTTCGCCTTTGCCAATTTAGAGGCAGCTAACGAGTTCGATGAACAGAGAAGGAGATTTTTTCAAGAAAACGAACGTATCGACGATTACATGGAAATGAGAGAAGGTCTAGATTTGGTTGGAGTCAATTTTCAAGAGTACATGGTGGCTTTTGCTGATCCGGAAAAACTACCGTGGTACGTCTCCCATTTGGTGTTTTGGTTTTTTTCTTTAATACTGCTATCGTGGCCGTTGAGAATACTCATCGAGTTCAAGACAGCTTACGTCCACTATCAGGTCAACAAGTTATTCGGTGTTAACTACATGACACCATCGAGTGGAGCCGGAAGACTGTCTCGCGGTAGTACCATCGACAGTTGGGAACTCGAGCATCACATCACTAACAACTTTTCGCTGGCACCAAGTTATTCGGAAGCGCTACTCATCGATAGAATACAAACGGATGACAACGGAAACATTCCAAACGGTGTGTGCATGACCGGCCAGAACCATTTCACCTGCATGAGTCTTCCCGTTTCAACCAGTCGATCTTCTTTACACGGTGGTCGACTGTTGTACTTCGTGGCTCCCCTCTCACCTTGCGGAGAACCACCGGCTTACGAAGAGGCACTCAGAGTCAGTCGACCCTTAACGACATCTCTAAGACGATCACTGACTGATAGAGACTTGGTAGCCGTAGAGAGAGCTAATCGTCAACATCTTCCTATAACACTGGAGACAGTTTTATGACATCCACGTTTGTATCTATCTCTGTACGCACATCGGATATGGTTCCTATCTAAGGCACAATATGCACAGTTTTTTCCAATTAAAGCAAAAAATTCAGTTGGTCGATATTACTTCTTTATATATATATACATATATATATATATTTTTTTTTTCTTTGGCTTTGCGCACTTCACGTTCCAGCCAAAAAAAAAAATACCAAAATGTATGGAGACGATTCGCAAAATAAAGCAATAAAATAATAATAAAAAAAACAAAATTGTAACTGTTAACTTGTATTCTGATAAATCAATTCCATTTCATTTTATTTTTTCTTCAATAAAATAAAATAATGGAAAAAATTCTATCACATAAATCCACTTGATATATATATATTTTTTATTATTGTTATTATTATTTTAGAGTGGAAACGAAAACCGATATTCTGCCGTTTAAATTTATTCGAAAATAGAAAAAAAAAAATTCTAGGAACTTCTCATATAAAAGCATAAGAGCACCAAAATATATGTCAATAATAAGATTTTTTCCCCAATACAAAAAAAAAAAAAAGTGCACTTTCTATATAAACTAGCGATAAGATACGGAAGCGCGCGTATAGGATGAGCTAGCACGCAAAATAATAAATTTCTTGTTTACTGCTGGAGAAAATAAAATATACAAGATTTTTCTTGATACATAAAAAAATATTCGAGAATAATAATATTTTAACTTTGAGCTTAAAGTAGCTTAAAACATTAAACGAGCAAAAAAAAAAAAAAAAAACAGAAATTTTTTTCTGGTTTAGCCTGCGACTTAAAGCATAAAAAAATGGTTGAATAGAAACGAATTAAGGTGCAAATACACTCTACAGCGAACAGTTTTCAGTTTCCGTGCTGTTACGCGCGTAATAGTCTCGTGCGAGTTTCCATTACGTGTCTTCTGTAGTCGTCCGTACAGTCGTACTCTCTCATAAATAAACACACACGTACGCATTCCTCTACGCGAATTTAATCTGACTGAACTAATCTGGGCAGAGCTTCACCTCTTTTTAAGTTTTAAAAGAATTATCGGAAATGATTTCAGTCCCGTAACAGACCCTGTACAAATATTGGACTTGACACTAACGCCACCTGTCATAGGTGCACTCGGTTGTTATGGTAACCATCAGAGTGGAAGAGGAAAGGTCAAATGTACCATTCCTGCGTGACGTCATCAAATCGGCGACGGTTTCGTCTCATCGCTCATCTACTAATCTTCCGATAGCATCGCGAATATAGCGTGAAAATGTCTCTTTAATATTTTAGATATTTTAAATGGGCAGTGACAAGAAATTAATGGTCCGTAAAATTTTCATTTATATGCTAATAAGTCTACAAAGTTATTAAAATTTTAATTTCTAAAATTTTATAGAGACAAAAGCGAAGAAAAGAAGAAGAAAATATATATATATACATATACGTATCGATTGTAACTTTAGAGAGCGAGAGAAAATTAATTTTACATTTTTATTATTATTATTATTTTTTTCTTTAAAGAAGAAGAGAAATTATTATAAAATGAAGAAACTGTCGTCGTCTTCCATTCTTTTCAAGATTATTTTCTTAATTACGTTCTCCGTTTTCGTATCGAATCCGCAAAATCTTACGTCGAGAAATCTCAGATTCTTATTTAATTTAATAGCTTTCTTCATCTGAAAGCCGACTTCCTATAGGAGAAAAAAAAATAAAAAGTTTAAATAGAATTCTAAAATTAGGACGGGTCTTCTAGTTTTCTAATATGTATGTCAGCTGTTTCCATTCTCTTAAGATTCATATCGTACAAAAAAAAAAAAAAAATATTTTTAAATCTGTGGGAAGTCGAGAAAATGTTTTTTTAGAAAGCGAATAAAACTTAGAAGACCGGTCGGCATTTTGAATATATATATATATGATTAAGATTTATATATAACTTACGCATCCTAGATCGTTAGCAGACAGATCTAGATGGGTTAAACAGGATGTAGTTTTGATGATGTAAACGAAAGCCTTTCCTGCATCTTCTCCTAAATTGTTTCCTGCCATGCTCAACCTGTTCAAACTCGAATTGTTTACTAAAGATTTGCATATATCGACTCCTCCTTCGTCTTCAATCTTGTTTAAAGTCAAGTTGAGATGCTGCAGTCTGTTATTATGTCTCAGTGCGGTGGAAAGGTACTTAGCTCCTCTGTTTCCTATCCGATTGTTAACTAAAATTAAGTTATTGATGGGACATTCCGAAAGCAGTAGTCGTGCTAAACCCTTACAGCCATCGTCGTTTATACAATTATGTCTTAAGTCTAACGACTGTAAGCACTTGTGGTTGACCAAATGCGATACTAAGTACAAGACATGGTTATCTTCCAAGCTGCTGTTCTTCAGACTGAAAACTTTTAAAGATGATAAAATGCTGAGGCATTTTCCTAGACTTGTGCAATCGTTATTAGAAATTTTAAACATATTCATGTCGTAATCCAAACCGCAGTCTTTCACGTTATACTCGATGTGTAACTCTTGTAAAGTAGTCATATAAGGAGCCAAAATATTCCAGTTTATTCTATCCCAAGAGGTATCGTTTCCGAACTCTTCTAAATTCCGGTTTTCCACATCTTTTCCGACTGGTTTCAGTTGCGTTATTTTAAGACGTCGCATGAATCTGGAGCACATTTTCAAGTGATCCCGAAGCTGATCGTAATCGCCATTTGAGGGATCGAATTTTTCTATATTTTCTTGCATAAAACGCTCTACGAATATATTTTTCCAAACTGATTCGTATCGAGAATCATCTTCTACGTCGTATTTATCCAAACAGCGACGTTTCCAGTAAACGTCATCAGGAATTAGATCCAAACTCAACTTCAACGGAACTTCTCTAATATTCGATACGATTATGTCTCGATCGGCTAACTTCAAACTGTCTAGTGCAGATTTCGTTCTGATAATTCCTAAGCAGAGAAATTTAATTAAATCGTGGCGATCAGTCAATGCGAAATACGACAATGTACACGTAGCAACGTACTGATAAAGCTTGCAGAGATGACATCTCTAGCGAGCATGGCCAAAGTCTCGATGCTAACAGGTCTGAGTCTGTATAATTCCTTATCTTCTTCGCTCTGCTCGGATCCTTCCTGAGTTTCTGCCACGTCTAATTCGATTCTGCTAGTACACGAGGAGAAAATCTGTTGAAGTTCGTCGTCAAACTTCTCAGAATACCTCGATTCTGATATTTTCGAAGATAAGGAAGATGGCGTACGATAAAATTGAAAACTACCTTCTCCACTGTATCTTAGATCGTGCAAACTTACCGAAGACGAACTCTCTACGTTTGCAAAACGAAATATAAAATGATTTGTTACATCAATAAAATATCTAAGAATATGATTTACAGCAGAAAATAATAATAATAATAAATCTGTGCGCTCCATTTGGCATTCGTGCATAGAATTAAATTTTTTTTTTTAAACATGCGATTACAAATATAGTAATAACCACTCACTAAGTTACGATTCCTAAGTTTTAAACGTGCAAAAAAACATAAAAATGTGCAAAAGTGTATTATGCAAATGTGAAAAGGATATACGGAGATGAAAAGAAAAAATTAATGAAGTTATTGGCATATCTCGCATGTTAACGATGGATATCTGTGAATTGATTGATTTAATGAGCATAAAATAAATTTTTAATGATTCCTAAACAATGGTTATCAGAGGAGGAAAGAGGGCTGGCTGCCCCGGGCCTCACGATTTTAGAGGTCCTCAATCTATAACTATGTTAGAAAAATATATTTGTATACTCTTATGCTGTTCGAGCTTCAAAATTTGAAGTTCTCTATCAATGTTTTCGATGTTTTCTTGTACACTTACCACTTTTTATTTGTCAATTTTGTCTTTTTTTTTTTTTTCTTTGAAAGGCCTCAAAAATATTAGTTGCCCCGGGCCTCGCATTTTCTCTGAAAGTCCCTGTTCCTAACTTTCAGTCCCTTCTATTTTTCTATGATTCCTAAATTTTAAGCATGCAAAAAAAAATATTAAAATGTGCAAAAGTATATTATGCAAATGTGGAAAAGATATATAGAGATGAAAAGAAAAAATTAACAAATTTACTGGCATATCTGACATGTCAACGATGGATATCTGAGAACTGATTTAATAAGTAAAAAATTAAATTTTTAATTACAGTACATCAGTAACTTTTAACGTTTTTCGATACATTCTAGGGATTTTTATTCCAAAATTATTTTTGCAAGTCTCGCGTATTCAATTTAAATCGCTAGACTTGCAAAAATTCGATTAAAAAAATTATTATTCAAAAATCATATAATACAGTAACTCTTAGCAATTTGATTACTGTCGACAAAAAGTTGCAAAAAAAAAAAAAAAAAAATTTACGACGACGATAAACGAAATCTGAAGCAATATTCCAAAATTTTTGAATAATAATATGTTAAAAATGTGATTTTTTTTTTTTTTTTCGAGAATTTAAATTGGGAAATTTGTCAGAATCTGTGACGTGTGTGCAACGTAAGCCCGACGTGATTTAATTTCCTACCAAACTGCAGCGAGTTGCAAGAATATCTAACTAATATTACATTCTAAAATTGCTTCTAGATTAATCCAAACAATGTATGTGAAGTTATTTTAATAATTAGACTCACCACTCTTCATTTTTAATGAGACTATTTCAGTTTGTCGAATAACCGTTTAATATATTAGCTTCGTTGCTCGTTACTATGGCAACTGAGGAATCTCCGCAGGCTGGCGCCACTATCGATGTTACTACGCTTTCTAATTTTTATTTATATCGATGTCACTTTAAGTATATAATATGAAATAAATTTAAATTCTGATATTAAATAATTTATATTTTAATAAATCTGAATTTAAACAGATATATTCTAAGGAAAGAATTTTTATGTATATACAGTACATGTATATTTTAACTCTCGAGTTTAGCAGCAGATGGCAGAACAATAAACCAAATGGAAGGTACAAAATGCATTTTTAATATTTTATTTAAAGTTGAGCGGTATTTATTTAAATTTCAAGAATTAATAAATGGAAAGAAATATTATATGATTTAATATTATATAAATTTTTAATATTTATTTTATTTATAAAGTGTTCGATACAACCGCAGAGTTTTAGGATATAACGAACAGCATTGAATTTATTTTAATTATTATTATTATTATTATTTAAACTTTGGTGATTATTAAATTATTTTGCTTCTAGCTAGTTTTATAATATTTTAAAAACATAAAATGATTTAAAAAAAATATTTTATTTAATAAAATGTATTAAAATATAAATAAAATAATGAAAACTATTTCTTCTGACAGATGGCGCTGAGTACTTTCTTATTAAGGAAGGATTTTTTGTTAATTTTTTTTTTCTGTTTATCATAAAATTTTGTTAAATCGGTATAAATTTTATATTTATCCACAGAAAAATATTTTAGAAACTCGGATAATAAATAAAAAGAATTTAAATTGTTATTAATAAGAATTCTTTTGTAATTGCTTATAAGATTCTCCGACTTGTTTTTTCACTCTTCAAAAATTTTGAAGTCTAGATAGCATTATTCAGAAAATATCCAATTAATCGATTATAATCAATTATGTGTTTATTTAAAGATAAAAAAAAGCATATTAAAGCAGTTCAGATAATAAAAAATATATTGGTTTGTTCATTTTTGGCGTCAGAAGTGTAGAATTTCGGATCAAAAACTTGCATAATAATATGTGTTTAACATAATTACCTAAATAATTTTAAATGTTGCAGAATTATCCCGTTTTAAATAGCGTTTAAAGTCAAAATTTTAAAATTTCATTACGCTCAATTTACGCGCACAGTATATATTATAAACAAACACGATCGGCATCCGGATGGCTGAGGGGTAACGCTGTCGGCGTGCCACACAGGAGGACCCGGGTTCGCGTCTCGGGTCTGGTAACTCCTGAAAAGTTTTTCGGGGTGCTGGGCCCGGCCCGGCGATCCCCGTCCTTCGCCATCCGACCCCCCCACGAGTGTGGGCGCAGTCTGTGGTTGGAACTGGCCCCGCCCCTTAGTAATCTCCTTGATTGGAAGAAGCGTAAAATATGCAAAGAAGAAAAAAAAAACAAATGCGGTCGGTCTTTTAACGGAAGCAATCTGAAAAGATTATAAATTATTTTATTTTTATGCTTTGTAATATGCTAAAAATTTGTTTACATGATTTACGACAGGCCTATTGAGAGTTATAAAATTTCATGAGGTTTATTTACGAGTTTCGCGCATCACTTTGCATAAACGCAAGTCGAACTCATATCGACTCGCAACGAATTTTAGTAATAAATTTTTTTTTTTTTTATATTCTCGCGTAAATTTTATGCATTTTAAGATAGCGATTCACTTAAAATTCAATACAGTATTTATCAGTTTACGAGAATGATCGTAGAAAGTTCACGTGTTCACCTGACAAGTTCGTTAACAAGGTATGGGAAAGCAGCAGTAAGATTGATTAAAAAAAAAATTGTTCTAATCCTTTAAAATAACCGATTGTGGATTTTTTTAAATAATTAAACAAATGACAAATTTAGTATTTATATTATTAAGTTTGTTCTAAGGTTATTAACTGCTCTTCAACAAAATCAATCAAGTCATTAACGCAGTCAAGTTAGCCATGTGGGATGCCATTAGTCTTCCACAGGAATGTGTCGGGTTTTAGCCTCTTTGTATCTCTTTTTTTTTTTTACTTCTTATTATCGATTCTCAAAGAAAAAAGGAAATAATTTCAAAAATATCAGAAAATTAATGCAGAAAAAATGTAAACTTTTAAGAAATTTTACCATAATTTTCGCTCGCGTAGAAAACGACGCGTGTTAATCAAATGTTTACTTGCGATAATTATTTATTTATTAAAATTTTAAACTGCTGTGGATAAGATTGTAATTTTTACTGATTTCTAGATGAAATTGAAAAATTATGACACGGATGGATTCAATGGAAACACTTTATTCATGAAGCTATGTTACAAGATAGACATAAACTGGCCTGATATAATACAAACATAAATAAACAGAAAAATCACTCACACAAAAGTCTTAATGGATTCAACAGAGAAAGAGTAATTTCTTAGAATAAAATAAATCATAATACTTGAAATCTCCACGAAGACGTTCTATCACAGGTATAGTCGTTACAATCCGTTGCAGGCGAAGGCGACGTAGTCATGGCATTCATAGGAGGTGATGTTGGCATGTTGCTATGAGTCGCACCCATGCCTGGTGGTAAGTATTCCATGTTTCCGTAATATCCCGTAGAACTGTAGCTAGAATAAGATGGAGGAGTTGGACTTGGATAACTGGATCTTTGCATACAACTATTGCTGGCCATGAGTTCGGACATAGCCGGGCTCCAAATGGTAGCATTGTTGCAAATCGATGGATTAGGGACGGTTTTGAACTGATTGTCACAGCAAGACGTCTTCTCATCCGGACTTTTCGTTTTTCTCGGTCTCGACTTCGATGTGGATCCTGTATTCTGTTGGTGTTGTTGCTGTCGACACTTTGCCCTTCTGTTTTTGAACCATACCTTTGAACGATCGAATAATATTAAAAATTTCACCTAAACTGCACTAATACGTGAAACATCAAAGCAAGAATGATATTTACTTATCGGGTTACGTTAAACTAGACAAGAATTTTGCGTAGGCCACGAATAGTGCAACTTGACATGTTTATCACGGTCACGTAACTGAAAATCAATCTTTCTGTGAATGGTCAATAGATTTCTCGTGTTTGGTAAGATTATACGATAAAGAATCAATCATTTATCAATGGTTATTCCTGTGTCGGCAGTAAGTCAGACAGCGCACTGACAGTAAATCACTCTATTGAATTTGGTAACAAACTACAGCATTTTTCAGAATAAAAAAGGAAAGTTGCTGATTCGTTATTTCATCACAGAAAGCGAAATGGGTTTACGATAAAAAAAAGGGGGAAGTACAATAGAATTAGTGGCGATTCTGGAAAACCACCGAAAGATAGATAATGAATCAAAATGGGATAAAAATCTCTGATAGGGTAGACCGTTCATTAATCATTTCCGCTAAGAAGCAATTAAATCCTTTAAGGATGTCAAGGACAATCTAATCCCTGTCAATTTTACACTTTCTGGAAAATTTCCCTTGTTAAATCTTGTCTTAGATGATACGCCTCTATCGTTCTTGCTTCAGTGTAATCAAGAGATTTTTGCGCGAGATATACAAACATTATTTTTGATTAAATTATAGAGTGCTGCAGATTCTAGAATTATTACAGAAATCTATAACTTACCTGTACTCTGGATTCGGGCAAATTAATTTTCACTGCTACTTCTTCTCTCATGAAGATATCTGGATATCTCGTTTTGCTAAAAAGAGCTTCGAGCACGTCTAACTGCGATCTGGTAAAGGTTGTTCTTTCTCTCCTTTGCTTCCGTGGAGTTTGAGCTATGGAATAAAAAAAGATTCGATTCTTGTACAATGAAAGCATTTCGATTACGAGATTGTAATTATTATTATTATTTGATAAAAATCGATACTACGACTTTGGCAGATGAAGTCATAACCTAACGTATGCATTATAAAAAGTGTAGTTGAGTAATCAAAGATGACGACCAGGCGAGAATTTGGGTGGAGTTCTTGATTTTAAAGAGAATTAGGCGGAGTTCGGTGACCGCTGCATATATAGAAGGTTCGTAATTATGATAGAAGTTTATGGGCTTATGAATGATTAGGTAGTGGAAATGTAAAATCAACTTCTGATATCTATTGAAAATAATACTATTTCTTGTACCTGTTCATGATAAGCTGTTTGATGTTTTTCTTCTACATCTGAACAGCAAGATAAACCAGTTATAAAATAGTTTGAAACCATTATAAATAGCGTTCAAATATTAGTCAATAATTCTTGTATGACCATTAAAGTAGATCTATAAGTTTTCAGTTGAATATGATGCAATCAGACTCATTATGATATCCTTCAATTCTGAATATAAAAAAAGGGATCAAGTACGACTTGTATCACATATTAAATGTATAAATTTCATACTTAAATGCGATTAATCCCACAATATAGGCATAAAAACTATGCTGAGTTTTTTTCGTTAACTCAATACCTTACTTGTTACCTTCTTTACTCCTTACTTTCAAACCTTTCTTAAATTTTTTGTTAAAAATGATTCCTATTTAATACAGGTCGATCTAAAATATAGGCCTATAAGATTTAAAAATAAAAAAAACATACATCGGCGTTACATAAATCTTCTTAATATGTGTCACTTGTATCAAACACATATCGTGATTCAGACAATGACATTGTACAAGATCGTGAGAATGTATGCTAACTGACTTGAAGTGATTCGTGACTGTTTTTATCCGAACAAAGTGGTACATAGTATCATATGAACATATCTGATTCTGAGCATCAGTGGAAAAAAAAAATATCAGCGATAGAAGACGATCTGATAAACTGATTTATTTTTTATTTTCCTGCATGCTAAAGTTTAATATTGCTAGTTATCTTATGATTCGATAAATAAGTCTTGCGGATCTTTCAAAAATAAATCATAGGCATAATATTTGCATATGCGAAAGATGAAACAGTAAACCACCTATCTAAATAATCAGTAATAATGATATATTCTCATGTTTTAGCCATGTTTTCTTGCGTTATTGAGTGAAACCTTATTTCGCTTAAAAGTAAAACCATACTGAAATTTTCAGCTGAAAAGAAATCATAACATGAAAAAATTATTTATTATACTCTTACAGTTGATTGTTATGAAATATGCCTGAATGTTTAATGTTCAATATTGTGAATGCTGTATGAGCGGTAAAAACGTAAAGAAGGATTTACTCAATTCATCAAGAAATAAGGCCTATAGAATGCTTCATGAAAATTAAATTTTTTTGAGAATTCACATATCAAATTTATATAAATCTCTTGTTACTGAAAATAATTTAAGGAAGATAAACATTTCTAAAAGAAAAATTAATGGAGAATATTATTTCGACTTGAAGATATTATGTAAAAAATGGCTATAAAAAATTTCCATTAGTGAAAAGTGCAGATATTTTGGAGCCAGTTGAAAGTTACTTTGTGAAAATATAATGATCGACTATTATAAAATGTAAAGCAAAAGTATAAAAATTAAAATATGAAAAATATTCTTCTTTCTTTCCTGTTTTATATAGAGGGTATGGCATAAAAAATATTTATTGAATTTTTGTATAAATAATCTATGCCGTTTAGTCATTTTTTTAAGGAAAGATACTCAAAATCTTTATTTTCATATTTCTGTTAACATCAGTTATTGTTTGAAGAATTCAGAAAGATGCTATAATGGTCAATTCCTTTTTTTTTTTTTTTTGGTTATTTCTATTTTTTATGACTATCAATGGTATTGATATATATTATCAATACCATTATATATATATATATATATATATCAATGATATATATTATTGATATAGGCTATATCAAATCTTATTGCATTTTTTTCTTATGCAATGTATAATTACTTTACATTTTTATAACATAACTACTACTTTACATAAATAAAGTTTCGCAATATTTTCTAATATAGATCTGTTTCATGGAAGAAACCCAATACATTTTTTTTTGCAATGAATCAATTCACAGAATAAATATTAGAATGATGTACCACTGTGTGAAATATCCCGTTTGTAATTTAAATATTGTGTACAATAATACATCATTTTTTAGATAATTATAAAAAAGACATACTGCTGAGTATAAAAAATGATACAATCTATTTTAATGACATTTCAAACATTTGAATGGATGCTCCATTTATTAACGCATCTCATTCGATCGTTATTAGAAAACTAACTACAGAATAACAGCGACGATCACGTTTATTAATCTGAAAAATATGAAAACAAATATTTTTCGACAAAATATTCAGCCTTAATTCTTCTTCGAACAAATGGCAGTTGACATTTTGGAACAAAACGGTTTTTATATATTTTTTCGCGATTGATAAATGTAAATGTTGTTTCTACTGGTCTTTCTGATGATGCTTCATTTATTGTTGATATTTATTAGTTCATATAAAACGAATTATACTTGGTAAATATGGATTTTTACGAATGCAATGAGTATTATAATGGACCCTTGATATGGTTTATTCCAGGGGTTA
>WUQG02453362.1:0-12790 GCA_011317285.2 Androctonus mauritanicus | reverse complement strand
TTTTTGTATGGTCCGCAATACAAGCTTAAAATTTTTATTGGTCCGCAGTGTCAGTTTTGTTGAGAAACACTGATCTAAAATGTCTCTTTGAAAATAATGAGTTTGAGATCCTGATCTAGAGTATATAATAAACGTAAACAGAAGAAAAATAATGATAGCAAATAGTAACATGTATGCCACTTCTGACATGTCAACATTTCATGAATTAGTTAAGTCGGAACTGTAAAGAGAGAAAAATTCATTAATAGCCCTATTTTCGATAAAACTAATTTTTAAATGTAATATCAATTCCTATTACTTGAGTTTTAGTGCTCAGGACATGAGATGATTCGATTATAAAACGTTAATATATTGCATGCAGTAGACTCCACAATTACCGGGTTGTGAATTAACCGAAGTTAACTAGCAAACTGGAAATTATGTTTTATCTTAGATGCATTTCTGAAAGATTTTTGAACATTCCAGATTTGCTTCTTTATTAGCTGTATCTTAGATAATTGGCGTTCAAAATTAGAATCAAATTAAAATTACAAATATTGCAATAATTTCCAGCTGCAAATAAACATATTTCTTGCTTCCTTTTCCAATAAATGATAGATCATTTGAATATATATATTTCGATTTATTTTTAATATTAAATGCTTATTTTCTATTATTCCGATTTTTTTAATATTTATGGATTATCCGGGAAATCGATTATCCGGAGGAATTAATTTCTCGATTACCAGTTAATCCAGAGTCTACCGCATTAATATATTAAAGTATCAAGCTAAATAACTACAATAAATATTCGAAGTAATTGCCGTAAGTTTGTCATATGTCTTGATGTAAGGACTTCAAGCTATCTCTCAAATTACCTCCCGGTAATCTGAAATCGATTTCCTATTACGTCTGAGGATAGCCTGAATCTGATTTCATATTACTTCTATATTGTTCACATTACTCTTTCTGATTTAGCTAATATGATAAATATCTGTTTATATATTTAATTATGCTAAATGATATATATGCTTACAACTCATGATAAAGTATATTTAATGAATAAAACACAAACATAAAATTGAAAGCTTGTCACAATATCTGAAAAAATAAAAAGTTACAAAAATATTAATTGTATTAAAACCATTCATACAATAGTTCAAAGTTCATGACATATTAAATACAAATATAAGATATAGGACCTACAAAGATTCAATCTTATTGGTGAAATCTAAAAGAAAAAAATATAATAATTACAAGAGTGAATATTCATTAGAGTTAAGAATTTAATTACAACTTTTGAATTAAAAATACATTCCACTATTTAACTCAACAAAAATAGCAATAATTAAAACTTCACAAATTGCAAGCTCAAAGTAATGTGACAAATTGGTGATGTGCAATAACTTCGTAAGCATGAATGTTTTTCATATCTGTTTTGAATGATTTATAATCTAATCATTTATTGTCATTTTCATATTTTTGCTGTATACGTAAATTCGACTGTTAAGGATTATTGCTTGTGTATTATTTTTTTCTCTAATAACCCACAAAAGAATGCCACCAACGACAGCTCCAGAATTTCTATATAGGAGGGGCGTTCGGCCAAACAATTTGATTACAAATAGTAATGGACTTGGCTCGAATAACGTTTAAATAAGAAAATACAGCGATTTTGTTTATACTGTACTGTTATTATTTATTTATCTAGGAAGGTTAATGAAATTACGGAGATGCTCGAGTCTTTTTTTGCGCTCCTGTCATTTGGCATTCAATAAAAAAGTTTGGTTATGCATCTTTTATTCTTTAAAAAAGTTTGTCAGAAGAAAGATGTGAGAAGTATTGCGAAACGAATAGAATGTTTTATAAGTTTTTGCATTTGTGTTGATCTAAATTTTCTTCGTAAAAAGTTTTCAAAAAAAAAAGAATTGTTTGCAAATTTATTTGATGAAATTAAAATCAGAATAATGAAGGCAATCGTAGTATTTTATATGAATGCAATTTTTCTATTTTATATCATATATCATATTTTATATCATTTTATCAAATTTGATATTTATCATATCAAATTTTATATTTTTAATTAATTTTTACCATAAGTTTTTATAAACTGACAATAAAAATAATAATATTTTATTATTATTATTATTATTATTATTATTTATTGTCAGTTTATTTGTGTTTATATATGAAATAATTATCTAAATACTATAAACAAATAAACATTTTGAGAGTAATTTGGAATCGTAGAAGCTAGAATGAAATCATCTTCAAGCTACTCTCAGATAACTTGAAATCGATTTCATTCTACTTCCTGAATGCGATTTCAAGTTACAGTGGAGTAATCTGAAATTGCTATATAGGCGCAGAATAAATTTATTCATTCTTCTTTTTTTTTGTGTAATGATTGTGTTTTCCCGAACTTTTTGCTTTCTCAAGATTCGGGAATTCCCGAATTAGTAATCAATTACCTCGAGGTAATTACTTCGAGATTCTAAAAAAATTTTTGTTAAAAAATACCTGTTTTTAATAAAGATAAAAACAAAATGAGAAAAAATCAAGCAAAATGAAAATAAATAATAATGAATTGTTTTATATTTGTTTTTATTTACTATTTTAATTATATTGAAAAAAACAGATCACATTTCAATAATATTGAAAAAATAATCGTATTTCTTTAATAATTACTGATACTTCTTTATTAAAATAGCACACAGTTTATTCGTTTATCTGCTAAACAGCTCCTGTGTTTTTGTATACACAATCTTATATAGACATATATGAGCTTTTTAGCTTATACGACTGCTTATTTTTTACGCTACTATATTTGACTATCTAGATCAACAGATACACCTTTTAGAAAAGTTTAGGATCTTCCTATTTTAGCTACGTAATTCTCTGAGAACTCTGTCGTCTCTAGCAGTTGAGTGAAGGTGGGAGTTTTGGGAATGATTGAGGGCTAGCTATTCATTCATATCCTCTGATAAATTATATCAGATCACACTACGCTATATCCCCTATTTACGATAGATGTGATTAGACGTCATTGTTGTTCTGATGAACCGCTGAATAGGGTATAAACGAGATATTTGTTTTGGCTTTGTATACGTAAACGTCGTCATAAATTTAAGGCTCTAAAATTTTACAGCGTCATGAGAAAATAAAACTTAATAACATATACAATTTTCATGTTACTAATTTAATCATAAGCGAAGTTATTGAGGTGGCAAATAGAATATAAGTTGGTTCGTGTGCGCCGCGGGAACTTGGCCCGGCGCACTATCGGCCGTCTTGATTTTTTTAATTTAAAAGTATCATATTTATTATTAAAAAATTGAAATGAATCTTTTTTATTAAAAAACCAAAAATTGATAGTTTACACGTGTACTGAATACTCTTTATAATAATATACGTGGTTGCTAAAAGTTTGAGAACACTGCCTTAGTGAATCAAATCTATTGAAATTTACAATGCGTGACCCTTTCCAATATTGTAATCTGATTTTACATTGAATTGTTGGAAATTATTGAATTATTATAGTTTTTATTTTATCTATAAATTTATATGTATGCTAATGGCCCTAAAAATTAATTTTAAACTTATTTATGCGATTTCAAAAAGTAATCTGTTTATGTTCTATATTGTAGAAGTACATTAGTTGCAATACTGTACTGTAATTTAAAAGAAACATTAGCGGCGTGTTACATATATAATTCTTATTGTATATGTATTATGTATTAAAAACTTTTAATATTAAATTAAAAAAAATGCATTGTCATGTTATATTTTAAGATATTGATATGCCAAGAGGATGCTTGAAGCGCATAACATTCAGATGATCGTGTCTTGGGCGTGATGCGTAGTAATGTAAATTTTAGAGAGGAAATAATAAAAGATCCACACCGGATGTTAATTATCCTTGACATGCTCCTAGATAAAAGAAAAAAAATATATTTTTCATGTAAAGTATTGCAGATTAGTTACAAATTGTAAATATTCAAATTTTTTGATAAATTTTTATATCAGTTTTTTAAAATTTTCTTATATTTCATATCATTACGAATATTTTATTACAGTAGTAAATTTTATAAAAATTATTCCGTAATTGTAGACCTATTCTCAAAAAATACGAATAATAGTAAAAAGGTAATTTTTATTTACATATTTGTATCGATTACTCGCGTTTAATTTATGGTTTCTATAATACCTAGATTAGTTGAATCAGCTTTAATATAAAGTTTTATTTATTATTATTTAGAAACCAAACAAATCATTTCCTTCGATTATCAGTTAATTTACTTAACATTTTTAGAAGCTAGCATCCAAAAAACAGAAATAGAGAAATTATTTGATGTTTGAATAATTTTTTTGTTTCTGAGAAATAACTTTTAATCATGCTGTTATCATAATGACCATGTAATTAGGCCTAAACGATTGGTAACACTGTTTTGGTTATGTCTATTGAAGTTTTAAGACAAATTTTCTTGAGAATTCGAAAAGTTCGTGTTTTGCAAATTCTCTCTTAAAACTCTGAACTCTCCCTCAAATAGTGGAAGTTCCTAACATCCCACGTATATTCTTCATCCGAACCTGTTTATGGGGTATTTACCGGTGGAATCTGATTTCCTGCTAGCAGATCAGTAGCTTTTATCGTAATACTGTCTAGGATTTAAAAAAAAAAAAAAAAAAACTGGGAATGAATTAACTTTCATATATAAATCTTTATAATTTTCCAAAAAAAAAAAAAAATACATGGTTATTTATTTAAAAAAATCTAAAGTTAAAAATTGATTTAAAATTATTTTAAATTAATAGGACAATTAAAACGAATCCATTATTTTCATATTTTAATTAAATTAAATAAATTCAATTATAAATACACCCAAAGTTTATATGTTTTTAATATATATATATTGTTTAATTACGCTATTATAATATAAATAATTATTTTGATAATTTTATATGCTAATAAAAATAAAGATTTCATAAAATCTTTTGCTTATATATTTATTTGCTTTTAATGAAAATTGAAAAGTCAAATATTAAAGTATTTATTACTTAAAATAGATCAATTAATCACAGAGATATTGCTGTATTAATTAATTTCATTTAATGTTTAGTGTCGATAAGACACGACCATGATTCTCAGAATGTGTTTCGGTAGGAGAATCCGTATTTGGAATGATGATAGGATGTAGGCCGAGCTGGGTAGGTCACGTGATCAAACGAGTAGCTAGTGATAAGCGTTATCTGCTAGAGGTTGGGAAGTGGTGCGCACGCGTTCTATAATAATGATCGAATTTGGAAGTGAATGGAAATTAACTGTCAACAGAAGGATATGTTTTTGAGTGCTAGGTATGTAATTTTTTTTGCTGTCATCGAGCCAAAAGATCTCTCATCGCTTTTGATATTTATTATTGTTAAATTGTTAATGTAAAAGTTGGTTTGTAATATGGCGTGCATCGAAGAATTGTACGATTGCATTTTCCTTTTATTTATTTTTATTTCTTTTTAAAGGATGTTGTTTTTTATATATTTTTATATAACTGATATGCGATATAGTAAGTGGTTGCAGCTGTTTTAAAATAAAAGAAATTTGTTAATTAAAATTTATAGTGGTTCATTCTCTATATTTACAAAATAAACAGTTTTGTTAAAAATTAGATAATTGCAGTGTAATATTCTTGTTTATATTTTAGTTAATTGTTAGTTTAGTTGCATGGTATTTTTTCTTTCTTTTTAATCAACACAATTTTGTAAATAAGGATATTTTAAATGAAAAATATTTAAATAATTTTTAGTTAAATAATAATTATTTTTTAATAAAGTTTATTTTGGAATTAAAATATTTACAAATATTATTTTGATCCTTAAAGAATATTTTTTTTTACTGTTATAAATATATTGATGATAATATTTGAAATTATGTATGCTATTATTATAATTAATTTTTTCCAGATTAAAATTATTTTATGAATGTAATATAAATGCATCATTACATTTTGCCTTTATTTTATAAATATAATATATAAATTATTTGAGCGTCCCTAGAATTATATTATCAACTTTAGTGGGTGTGTAAACATAAGGCTTAATCTGAAATAATTTTATCATTAAAAGTTCAATAATTTATCTGTAGTGTGTGTTAAATTTTTATTAATTTTTAATATCAGTAAGTGTATTCCAAAATAATTATAAAATTAATTCAATAACTTATAGTTTTTGTTTATGTAGCTTTGATTTTTATTTCAATAAATTTGATTTATGAAGTTAATCAGAATAATATTTTTAGGAAAAGCGTACATGAATTGAGAAGTCACAGTATTATCACATCAAGTACATCTACTCAAATTGATAATGAGAAAACAGTGACTGTGAAGTCTCATTCAACAACTGATACAGAATTTATACCTCCACAGAGAAGCTTTACTCAACCTGTTATATCAAGTGAGAAAGAAGATTGTGTTAAAAGCTCTGGTGGAAGTATAGCCGAAAGGTTTATATTTTATTATTATTTATTTATTCAGTGATTATAGTTATGCCTCATGTTAATGTGAACTTCTGAATAATCATTTACTATAAAATTCTGATGATTGAAATTTAGATTAATATTGTATATTAGTCATTAAAATTGCTTAAACAAAGACAAATATTAACCTTTAAGCCCTTTAGCAATTAAGATTGTTATTTAGATTAATAAATTAATAATTATTATTTATTGAATTTAAATCATTGTCAATGATTTTAAATTTAATTCCAATTTTAAATGCTTATTTTTTTAATCAGTTTTTAATTGTATTCAATAAGTATAAACATTTGATTGTTAAAACATTGTTTTTAATATTCACTATTAATAAAATGATTATTATGGTTGTTTTAAGAGCATTGTTTAAGAAAGTTTGTTTTGAAAAACGTTTATTTTTACCACAAAATTGATTTATGAATTTAGACATAACCAGGAGACTTCACTTACTGTCTTAAACTCAGCAAACGACGTAAAAACAACAAGCACTAAACGGCAGTTGAGCAAATCAAAAAACAATTTTATTCATCACTGAATTGCTAACGTTTTCAATGTACAATACGTCATCATCAGGCAGACATAAGACAAAAAATTAAAAAAAAAAAAATTGCCGTTTAGTGCTTGTTGTTTTTACGTCATACAAAAACATTCATGATAAATTCAAATGTCTTATCACGAATGTTTTTATTTTGTAATATTGAATCCTGTTATTAATGACAGCTTTGGGGACATTTAAACATAATTTTCATCATTTTAGACCTTCTCCTCCCCTTTATAAGAATTGTAAGAAATTTATTGGCACCCCTCTTAAATTATGTAAAATTTTATTTCTCTATCCTCGTCTCTGTCATTTAAAAATAAGGAAGTATACAACTATAATTATAAATTTATAATTAACATTTAGGATTTTTATGTTAAAAGTAATAAAGAAATTTATATATAAAATATAGCATATTCATACTGTTGTGTATTTGTATTGAACAAATAATTCTCAATACAAAATCTAATAAATTTTTAAATTAAAAAAAAGCATTTTTAAATCTTACATAAATATTGAGGCAATTCCATAATCCCCATGTAAGAAATTTTAAGATTTTTTTTATTCTTCACTCTCCTTTAAATGTTTATATAATACTTGAATGGCCTTATTGATCAGTAATCTTTTTGTGCTCCTGTCTAACTAAAATAGTTTACTGGTGATGATAAAAAGCTTAAATTCTACTATTAAAAATTCTTTTCTATTAAATTTATATAACAATAACTTGCTAAATTCAAATTAAATATATGTCAATAATTGTGATGAATATGCTCAATAGGAAGCTAAATTTTTTAAATATATTTTGTTATACTAAAGCATAGCCTAATTCATTTAAACTATCTTAATTATAAATATTGCTTAACAATTTAATATAATAAAAACAAAGAGTATTGGTATGATCTATTTGCTTGCTTTCTTTACATTTCTGATATTTTGAAATAATTAGATGCATGAAAAAAATGATTTTGATGGCATTAAAATGTATGTTGTCAAAATCATCATAAATAGCATGATCTTCCTATTGAATTTCATTTAAAAAATCTAATAAATAGTTCATAAGTTATTAAGGAAGGAAACCTCAGGTGGTATAACAATTTGAACATTTCCATTTTTTAACTATTAAAGTTACATTATTAATTGATATGATGCTATGATCATATTTAATGGCATAACTTTCTGCTAAATTTCACAAAAAAATGTCAATTCACGAGATATGAAGAAAATTTTCAATCGAATGTTTTTCATTTTTAAATGATTGAAATTAGTGATTAAAATATAAGGTGTAACTTTTTAATGGCAAAAATGTCTTATTCAAATTCCATAATAATCTATTAAATAATTGAAAAGTTATTAATAGGAAATATACAGCATTATGATTTTATAAACATCAGTTTCCTTTGGAAAATAGCCTAAAAATTATATACAGATGTTCCTCGTTAGACATATTTAGATACATTCCAGAAAACTAGGAATTATAGTAAAAGAATATAAAGTACAGTATAAGTTTATCCCATAAAAAAAAAATATATGGCTAATCTTCAATTTAAACAATTTAAGAATAACAAAACTAATGTGTGTTGTGTTTATTAAAAACTTAACTACTGTATGGTAGTCATCTCATGAACAACATAATCCTTGTCTGTTGCTCAATCAGTACTAGTGAAAACCTCCATATATAACTTATAGGGCTTCATAATGAGCTCATCAAAAAATGCCAAATGACTTTTTTGCTAGTTTTTTATAATGAATCATCTCGCTATAGTTTGTACCTTACATAAATTTTATGCAAGCTCCTCATTTGTTATATCTTATCTAATCACAATTTTTTATGATTAATGGCAAATTCAGCAGATGATGAATAAATTTTATTTTTATATGAAACAAAAAAATTCACTATGACGATGATGATGATGATGATGATGATAATAATAATACTTTGTAGTAAAAATAAATATTTTTCAAATCACTTTCATTTTTTTTTTTAATAAATATAGTATTGAAAATGTTTATATCCTACAAAAATGTGGTAAAATATTATTATTAGATTAAACTTGTTTCAATAATTTTAACTGTTGAAGCTTTTAGACAATATCAACAGCAATATTAAAATTAATTACAAATATAATGTGATTTTATATGTAAAATTAATTTATCAAATTTTAATATTTTTTTTTAATATTAAATAGGAAAAAATTCTGTGTTACACAATCACTTTAGAAATATATCTAATGGTAACTGGAGGAAATCAGTGTCATTTTGGTAAGATTTTCACATAGATCTGTTTGTTACAAAGTAATACAAATCAAATCATTTTTATCTTGAAAAAATAATTAAAGGTTAAGTTCTCATTTTTTTAACTTTAAAAATATCAGAAATATCATATGTAAGTTCAAAGGACAAGAGCATATGGAATCTTAATATATATATATTGGAATGATTTCTATATTTTGTAAGGATATAATTTCAAAATAATATACAAGTAGTACTTGCTTTATGAATTTTTTTTCATGTATCAAGAAAATTGAAAATATAAACATTAATTGCAATAAATAAATGTTAAATATTCATAAATAATCATTTTAATTCATAAGATCAGAAACTACTAGTATATTAATTTGCCCTTGCTATGTTAATAATGAGTAATTATATTGTTATATCCTACTTATAATTAGGTTATATATATTATGTAAAATGTTTACCATATTAATAATACAATCATAAACTTTAAGCTTAAATTCATTAATAATATATAAATTAATCCTAATTCTGACTAAAAAAATCTTTTGATTTTTAATGAAATTTTAATAATTTCAAATAATTTGGATTAATCTTAGTGCCATATCTCAATTAATAAATAAATTAATAATCAGACTAAGGGTGGCACTATGAGAGAACTAATAATTGAATACTAATTATCCTAAAGTAAGCACTAGTATTTAGTTATTTTGTATGTCTTTGTCTGAAGATGATGCGCATGCATTGAAAACGTTTGAATTAAAGTATACCTTTTGAATTTACGTCTGCTGTCTAGTGCTTACTTTAGGATAATTAGTGTTAAAGTAGTAACAAAGCAGTAAAAGTGTCGTCTATGGATTGCAAATATATGAAGTTGTTAAGATACTAAATAATGAATATAAATCAACCATCTAATTGTCTTTAAAGCTTACTAAAAAATTATTATTTTAATTGTTAAAAATTAATATATTCTTATACTTTTTAACTTTTTTTTTTTTTTTTTGAGGAATAACACACAAAATGTGATAAAATTTCTCACTTGAATTTAAATAATATTCAAACAATGTTTTAATCCTTTAGTACTCAAACAGAGTATGTTAATAATCATTGACTTTTCATTAAAACAAAATCAAAAAATGTTTCCCTAAGAAAAAAATCTCAAAAAGTTCTTATCTTCATGCAGTTGAAATTTATGCCACAAATGGTTCACATCTTAATTTTCAAATCAAACCATATAATGTGAGCTGCTGTTACCAAAGGAAAAATGATTCCCTGGATGATGCAAATACAGAATTTTTTGACTCTCAGTAAAATGTTGTCTTAATTATTTTACGACACAATTTAAAAAAAATGCAAACTGAAATGACTCAAAATGGGGTCTGGGTGTAACTGATGATAGCTTTATGGAAGGCGAAAAATAATAAAATTTTCTTATGAAGAACTGTTTTCCTATTGAATTTATGATAATAGGAAGAAGGATTATGAATTAAGTTTTGATTGTTCACCTTTAATAAAATTAAGAAATTTTAACAAATTTTTTAGCATTGAAATAATATATACACATCTATCAATATAATTATTTTTCATTTAAATTAAAATTATAATGGTGTTACAATTGTTTTATTAGGCTAAGATAAACTTATAGATATAATGTATATAAATACATTCTTGATTAACAATACATAATAAAAAATACTGTATTGATATCATGTTAAATTCAATATAATATATTTATAACTATTTGTCATCAATGAGACATAAACATATGCAATTAATATGCACCACAAAATATTTGTTATGAAATTAAGGATAACATGTAAAAATTACATACATATATAGATCATACAGTATCTCAGAAATAAAAAGGAAAAATTGGCAAAATATTTATATTAGCTTGCAAAGCATTAAGTATTTCACTGATTTTCCTTTTTAGATATAATCATAAATAATATGCATCAAACGAAAAGTCATTAAAAAATGATTTGGAAATAAAAACCAACTTTTTCAACATATATTTTGCTAGTTTTATAAATATTTGATCTAGGTAAGTCTAGATTTTAAGTACTGATACTCTCAAATGATATAAATTTATTAAACACAACAAATGGTTGAAATTTGAGTTAAAGCATTTATATATTTTTCTTCTTGTTATTAAAAAACCAATGAATTTATGTATTTCTTAGAAAATAAAATATTAATAGTTTGGCCAAACATTATAACAGGATAATTTATTGTAGATTGTGATTAACTATTTAATATTAAATAAAATTCATTTTACCTCAACTGGTATAATGGCTTTCCCACAAGCTGCACATTTTGGGGCAAACATCCTATTAATTAACATATATATAATATATTATATATATACATATTATAAAATACAAAATTCATATTTGTAGAAAATATATAAAGTATTTAGTTACTTATGATAGTCATTAACACAATAAATTTTGTTATCCATATCAATTGTAAATGGAACTCCATCTAAACATTCATTGCAGATACAACAGCGAAAGCATCCTGGATGATAAGATTTTCCCATTGCTTGTAAAATCTGTAATATAATAATATACAGAAATTAAAAGTATTTTAGACTTGTCTCAGTTCATTTATTTTTTAAATTAAAAAAATTACTTTTAGATTAAAATACTATTGATTTTTGATTAATAAAAAATTGACAGTTTAATATAATGGAGAGGAAGTTTTGAAAGAAATATAAATTTATAACTTGGTAATTAATAATAAACAAAATATGTTTATGGAATTAACATTCAGTTAATTGTTATTTGACTGGTGATCTCACAAGTTTATAGATAATATAAAATTAATATATAGAGGTAATCCTCAACATATGACTTATGATGGTGATGTAATCAGTAAATTCTGTGACTGATCAATGCAATTCAATTGATTTGAATCCCACACCCAATGATCTGATATATGGAAAGCATTCTTTTTTTTGTATTTGGTTCTTTTAGTTTTATGTTCTATTTGTGTTATTAAGATAATGTATAGTCCTAATGAAATTTAGTTATGAAAAATTAATAAATTTGGGGCATTTCTGATGTCCGATCAAATCTGATTTACAATAGGGTTCCAATCAAATCCTATTGTAAGTTGCAAACTATCTGTACATATAAAAATATTTATTTTTATTTTGCTTAAGCAAAATAAATATTTAATATATAACTATAGTAAATAATAAAATGTATATTGTTTTTAAATTTGTAAATAAAATTATTACAGTCAAACCTCATTAAGACGAACTCGCTTAGTACAAATTTTCGATAGTAAGAACTATCTTTCCCAACCCCGGCCTGGCACATATTCAAATAATGTTAAATTATTCGTTTATGACGAACTCGCTTAATACAAATTCTTCGTTAGTATGAAGGAATTTTTGAGGTCCCACGTATTCACACTACGATCCGTTAAGACGAATTTGTTTCCTTTTGTCAAATATACATCACATCTCAGCCTTAATATCCAATTCACACCACACGTTTAAGTTTCGA
>WUQG02453351.1:0-12791 GCA_011317285.2 Androctonus mauritanicus | reverse complement strand
CCGATTAGATCGGCTCTTGACTTACGCATGCGTAAGTCAAGCCGATTAAATCGGCAGCTGGCAATTCTACGGTTAATTTATATAATGGGCAATGCAGCTTTTAATTATTTTTATTTATAGAAAACTATGAAGTTATCTATATAGAAATATCTTTATAAGAGCCTGTAGAATTGTGATTGCTTTGTCTTATGTAGACATGATCTCCATATTTCTAATGAAATTTTTTCATTCACACTTATCAAAGCTCTTAACAGCACAAAATAATTTATTAACAGAAATGTTTTGATCTTCAAAAACATAAATATCAACTGGATGAATAGCAACAACATAGTATAGAGAGAGAGAGAGAAGAAAAACATAAATATCAACTGGATGAATAGCAACAACATAGTATAGAGAGAGAGAGAGGGAAATTTAAATCTACAGATGTATGTAAAATTAAGCACTTGACAGCAGAGACGAATTAGGCATCCAATAAAAGTTAATGAATGCCTAATTCGTCTCTGCTGTCAAATGCTTAATTTTATGTAGTTCTTAACGAAATACCAAAGCAGAGTTTATATTAATATGGCTACAGATGTATGATGTCATAACTGTTGCCCTATCCTTTACAATAAACAAAATCAATTATAAATTACAACAATAATAATATTACTAAAAAATAATAATAAGATATTAAGATATACTAAGCTAATGAATAATAATAGTAAATTTATAAATACATATGAAAGGGCTGTATATGATGTCATCACTTGCCATCAAAATGTCAAAGAACTGCACAAAATAAAAAAAAAAAAACATATTTCTAGTTATATTCTACACTATTGCCAAGTCAAAGAAATATAGTTATATAATATTTATAGGTGTAATATGATATAGTATTGAATTATAAAATAAAAACTTAAAACTGCCCTAAAAACCTTATAGTCAATATAAAAATAAAAGCACCATTTAGGCAGATAAGTATAACAAAATAATTATTTTGTTATACCTATCTGCCTAAATGGTGCTTTTATTTTTATATTGACTATAAGGTTTTTAGGGCAGTTTTAAGTTTTTATTCATGAATACAACCGAGCAGAGCCAGCTCTCTAAAGATTATTTGAAAGCTATCTACAGAAGAGTGCATACATTTGAAACATGGAAGTTTATTCGAAAACCGTCTGCATTCTTCTGTTCTTTAACTGTGTATTACCTGATGATGGCACCTAGAGCATCGAAAACGTTTGTAATTAAAGTTATTTTGTTATATCTTTCTGCCTAAAAGGTGCTTTTATTTTTATATTGAATTATAAAAATATAGAAATGTAGTTAGTGCATCAATATTAGCTGAAGGAAATAAATTTTTGTAATCCAATACTATAAATTGTTTCTCTTGAAATGGATCAATTTCATGAATTTATCTAGAAATTGCACAATGATGACAGTATATTCTTATGCTTTCATTTTCTGTTTCTACCAATTTATAATTTTTTGCTCCAGTGAGAATATAGGACAGGTATACATGTCACAGGTAGCCTGATATCTATAGGATCTTTTATGTAACTTGAAACCAAGAAGTTGTGGATGTGATAGTACTGGTATCTATGAATTACCAGCAAATCTAGCAGTTTCTTATTCTTCATTAACCTGATAACTCTAGCCGTCAGTTTATCTATAGTATTCTCATTCATCATAATTGATTCAGTTTTATTAATATAATTATAACACATCATTGTAAATGAAGTTCTTAAAAACACCATTCTATTAGATTTATTATCCTGTGTGCAGTTGATCTCTTCTTTAGTTAATTTAATAGCACATCATCAATGTGTTCTTCCTCTATAAAATCTTGTTTGTTTTTTAAGCATTTAGCAATATCCCATTGTATACTTTTTGTCTATATCTTTTGTATACCAGAGCACTTTTGGCTTGATTAAGCCCTTTTCAGAAAACTGCTAAAGAGGGCTTAATCAAGCCAAAAGTCTCCAGTTTCTTTAAAAAGAAATAAATAAATAGTTCTGCAATAAAAACTGAGCTATTGTTTACTATATACCCTATATTAAAGATTTAAATACTGAAGAAAAAGTACATTGGGCATATATTCAGAAACCTACCTGTATATAAAAGAGCACAAGAATGATATGATAGTAATGTTTTCTGTTTTTTCCCTATCTCAAAAAGTTTGTACATACAATGCTGACATAAAATAGGAACAAAGTTATTAAGAAGCATTCGACTCCAAAAAATTAGGATTGCAGAAAACATTAATATGTATGAGGAAAAGTTAAAAGGAAGCAATATTGTGAATAATTTAGATTCATACAACATAAGTATGCCATGGAAATAATATGAAAAATGAAAAAAATAGTATAAAACATAAATATTTATTTTATGAAATTCTATTTATGACATTATAATAATCTGTTTTCAATAGGACCAGTTTTTTTACACTTATCTTCTCTAATCATAGTTAGATCAAGAACAGCAATAAAAAATATCAGAAATAATAAGATAACTTTCACAAAGAGAGAACAATTATTGGTTAAGATGACAGCTGAATGGATAGACAAAAATGATATACAGTAATTGTATTTATGACATAACCTTGTCACATTGGGAACAATAATATAAAATTAATACTTTCTGTGAATTTTTACATTATTGCTCTTTATATTTATATTTTTTTTTTATTAATTTATGATATAGTTTTCATTTTAAATTTTGTTCTTATGTTAATATTTATATATACTGTTTTTAATGTTTGTTTGTGCATTATGAGAATGTAATGGATTTTTATTTTTGAATTTTTGTAATTATAGAATGTTGAATGTTCTTTTGGTTTTAACGGTTGATGTAATTGAAAAGAGCTTGTTTCAGAGCAGAAAACATTCTTACTGTTAAACTACTCATAATAAATGCAATAAAACTGAATTTTTAAGTTGAATTCTGCTTATGTGCCAATTTTTTCCTTTGTAAGTTAAGTACAATAGCAGAGTAACTTAAGGAAATTTTTAGCAGACAAAATATTTGGATTAAATTTTTATTTGGTTTTCAATAACATTTGAAATTCTCATAGAGAACAGTGATGATGATAGTGTTATACTCAATATTTAATTATATAGAAGGAATATCAATGTTATCTTATGGAGTTTAGGCCTAATATAAATACACAGCATTTTGTTATACAAGAGGAATGCAATGTTATCTTATAAAGATTAAACTTAGTAGATCAGCATGAATCAGTGATTCAGGTGCATTTATTTATTGCATTTTAGGAATAAGAAAATATAATTGTAATATCCATATTTCTTTTAAAACTGGTCTCTTTGCTTTATATTTCCAAATTATCATCAATATAGGCTACAAATAGGAAAAAATTTAATTATCCTTCATTATTTACAAAAATATTTTTAACTTATTTGACCCCCTTCAATTATCTATTTTACATTTAAATTATCCAGAGTACACATTTTTCTAATGGAATTCACAAATTTTATAATATAGTTCTGAAAGAGTCGTCTTTGTTTTCATAGTATTAGTTTTCAATACTCTCCTATTGTATCATAATCAATTACATAGGGGATTAATCACATAATTCAAATAATAATCTAATCAGCACAAACTCACTTAATGGTCAAATTTTGTAATAACTGCCAATTAATGATTAATATTTTAATTTTATACTATGGTGTCACCATCTATTGAATTAATTATTAATTATTTAAATTTGGGCTAAGGTGGCACCATCTATTATTTAATAATTAAATTAGAATTTTGACTAATTTTCCCAAAATTAAAAATTTGCCTTGGCCTGGAATCGAGCAGGAACTTCGAGTTACTGTCCCAATGATCCTTACCAGTTAGATTACCAAGACAAAAAAAAAATTTGACCACTAGGGGAGTTTGTGCTGATTAGATTATTATTATTTTATTGTAGCATCACAGTTGCATTTTGTGTTTTTAAATTGCATCTTTCATTAATTTAACAATTATTGATATAATTTTCATCTTAGTGAAAAGTGAAATTTAATATATTGTATTTTTAAAACACTTTCACTTTTGCTATTAATGGATACCATCTTTCCTTCTCTTAATCCATTAAACTGAGGTTCTACTATTACAATTTAAAAAAAATGGTCATATAACCAATTAATTTTTTATTGGGTAATTTCATGTGAAATCACTTATATCCAATATCCCATGTCAATATTGTATGATGATATGGTATCGTACAGTTTTGACAAACTATCACAAAATTCACGTGTATAAGTAATATAATCATCTCCAAAGTTACATTATATTTAGTTCTGAGACAAGTGGCATTATTTGATATTATATAAACTGATAGATTTCCTCATAAATGCAATGTTAAAATGGGATAATTAATTCTAGGAAATAAATTCTGTCTAAGAGAAACAACTATTTTCATTCTGCACTATTCTAAAAAATTTATAAAATATGTAATATCTGACAAATTACAATATAAGGAGAAAAAAATGCTTCCTCTTGAACTGTAGCTAGATCATGTGAATCATCTGATATTCAATACAGTAATACAAATTGCAAAGCACAAGTCTTTGATGATAGTTTAGGGAAATCAGCCATTGATATCTTGTGACACAAATACTACTACTGACTTAGAATATCCTAATAACAAGCAGGTATCCTCTATTCCTTATCCAGCTATTATTATTCATTTGAATCAGTGTCCTTTAAGAATACTGATACCATATTGTATTCTGAAGAATTTCAATCAAAATTGGAGCTTCAGTCAATTTTGGCATTATGATGATCTCCTCAAGCTCTAGTTTTGAAATTCTTCAAGCACACTTTGCTTTTGAATTTCAGTAATTTTCAAGCTCCTATACTTGAGAGTTTAGTAATTTAAAAAAGAAATTTAGCAATAAATTCCACATTAAGTTCATTGCCATATTGCCTGAGCAATAGGATTGACTTCTGAAATCACTTCTGAATGATGTATATTCATGGAGCAGAAAGGGCAAACTTTTCTCTGGATGCCCTTGATTGTCTTATCTGCAACTTCTGCCCCTTAATTCTTATAATCCTCATTGCATCTAAGATAATTGAGATCTTTCAAAAATCTTTAAAAAAATCTTATCTATACTTGTTGTAGGATAGTCTCTTTTCATTTTATTCTACTTTCTAACCGGAAGTAATTTATTGAACAAAATGACAAAATTATTTTAGCATCCATTATGAACCATTCAGCCATGATGGGTCATCTTTGAGTTTTATGTTACTTTTTATTTTAATCAGATAGTAATTGATAGGACTATTCAAATGCTACCAAGGTCATACCTCTAATGTGACTGGATATCAGGTGACATAAGATTCAACAAACTGGACCTGGATCTTTCCTGAAAAAATCTAGAGATGCGAGATCCAAGAATTAAATCTAGGTTGTAAACATATGCTTAACCATGCAGCGATCTGGCTAACATCATTTTGAGGCAGATTGTCAGATAAAGGGTGGGTTCAACAGTCATGGCTTAGACTTTTCCAGGAAAAATTTTGATTTAATTAAATTTGAATTTTCTAGAATGAGGCACAGCACATTTCTACATGGTTATTCTGAAATCGTTGCTCAATGTCAATTCTTCATCTTCCTTCATAATTATGCTCAAGTTTAATAAGCATTGAATGTCATGATTGGCTCTTGATTCATGGGTTGAATTAAATAGATAATGTTTGAAGACAAAAAAGATTATTATATATATATATATTGAGTTGGAAGCTTACCTGTAGCTTAGATATCAATATCTAGATGATATAAGTGCAGCATTATACAATATAGGGATGAATTTTTGCACTTAGATTAATGAATTGTAGCTTGAGTAAATAATGTAAGTATAGAATAATGTAGCTGTAGATAACTAATGTAAATTGGGACAAACTATATATTCTTACATATGGTAATAAGTGCACATTTATTTACTACTAAATATATTTGGTAACCAGGAAAGTATTATTTTTACAAAATTTGCTGTAAAAAAGTACCATCCATTTTTAAATATTTGACATTTAGCTACAGATATGACCCAATAATAATAATAATAAAAACTTGACACATAAGATGTACTATGACAGAACAATCTTAATAGACAAAACCATACATCACAACAGACCAGACATTACTCTTATAAACAAGCAAAACAAAGTTACTTACATTATAAGCATCTCAGTATCCAACACACACAACATCCAGGATTCATTCACCCAAAAAATTAACAAATACACAGAACTCTCACAAGAAATTAAGCGTCTTTGGGGAATGCAAAAGGTAGTCATAGTACCCATCATTATATCCTCAACAGAAGTAATTCCTTATATGCTATGCAAAAGCCTCAAATTACTATTTACACCCCAAGACATACATAACACTACAAAAGGCATCACTACTCAATTCATGCAACGTAATAAAAAAGTTTCTCAGCACTGACACAAACAATTAGTTAACACACAACTGAGCATCACAAGTAGCTATGTCTTGACTCTTGTCCGACATAGCACATTGCTCTGGAGTTATTCTGTGTCACATTGATGTACCCCAATATAATAATAATAATTAGTTTTACAATATACATGCAAATTTTTTATTATCTAAGACTCAATATTTACAAATCAAAAGTTTGCATAAAATCTCAAAAAAAAATTTTGTTTTTCAGAATTCTATATTAGCAGTTTAACTCATTACTTATATTATAGAATACTTATGAGATTCATGGTATAGTTACATTCTTCACATAATTTATTGCCTTCATATTTTATCATAAATTTGTCTCATATATATGTACTTAAATAGTATTTTATATATTTAAAGTACTTTCAGTTACAATACAGGGTGTCCGACTTGTCTGAGTTACAATGATCATACTTATGATAGAAATCTGCACTTACAGCTACTACCAACAATTATTTTGTGATAATGGCAGCTAATCAGTCAGATGCCTGAGTAATAACCAAGATGAAAATATACTTATTTTCACCATGGAATAATTTAATTCTAGTTTTTATACCTTCAGATTATATAAGTGTCCAGGCCTAGCTTATTCAGTCCCATCCTTTACCTGATTTCACACTTTTACCATTGTTGTAAATGGTCTGTGATGAGAATTGGAATGCCAAGCCACTTAGTACCTAGTAAAAAAGAAAACAGCATAAAATATAAAAGAAGAAATGACAGCTGTTTTTTATATATATTTAATATATATGTATATATATATAAAGTTAGATGATTTCATTTCACTTCAAAAATTTTCTCTAAAATATCTGTAATGAAATAATAATATAATAAATTAATTTTATTAATCTTAATTTAATCCCCAGCTCAGCCTGAGATGGAATTTAGATTCCCTATTTCTGAAATTTTTTTTGATGATTCTGACCTAGATAGATCTAACTACTGTGAAGTCCTGCTGATTCTACCACATATTTAACCAGTTTGTAGTTGGGCCTGAAGAGGACTCTATTATGAAGTAAATCAGCCAATGATTAGAAAGTGGCATTAAAAAAGAATTGTTTTATTTTTTACTAGAAGCTTTATTAAGTTAATTTGAATTAAACAATTGAATCACATCAAATATTTTAGACTGTTGGCACTTTTAGAACCCAACACAAGCTGACTGATATCCATGATAGATACCGGAATGTTAAAGGATATGATTCAATGGTTTAGTCTTGATCCCTCCTAGAAACCTGAATGTGTTGAACCCAGATTCTGCAAGGTGATAAATAATTTCTTTATCATATAGTCATCCTTTCAACACCAGAAATTTGTACACACTAATATAACTTAAACATTCCATCTTTGTTTTAATGTGGTATTTTCTTTATTTTTATCTATATATCGTGCTGATAGACATGAGCAGTTCCAGATTGTTATTGCAGGGCCCAATTGGATATTTCTCATGGGGTCCCTCAAAATATGGCTTGTACATATAAATAAAATAAGTAATGTTTATAAATAAATATGCAGTTTTTAATTAATTCTTTGACTGTTATGGACACACAAATGTTTTAGTAATTGTTTCTATTCAGAAATACAAGAAACAACATTATCGAAGAGTTCGAGATAGTCACATATATTTAATTTGCTTATCAATGACAATAAATAAAAAATTTACTTGTAACCTGAAGCACTTTCATTTGATAGAATGTTACTTCTTTCAACAAATGACAAATGTGATTGCAGTAACTTTGTAAAATAATATAATTATGATATATATGTCATAATGGAGAGATTTTCATCTTTTCATTTTGGACAAATTAAAATTTATTTATGAAATTAAATGGAACTTTAAAAACATCAATAATTTTATCAAGCAGGGTGCAAAATATAATTAATTCATTGTCTCTCAAAAATAAAAAAATAAAAAACTATTTATTTGATGTATTAGATTTTGAGCAGATTTTTTGGGATATTTTTTAAATTACTTCTGAACATTTTTAAATTCTTTACATATTTAGCCAGGAAAAATCGAGATCCTTGAAGTTTTTTGAATGATTTACCTTAAAACATTTATAAACTAATCATTGCAATTGGCTTTATCTTCATCAATTATCAGTAATAACAGTAGAACGTTTGATAACATTACTGATAAGAATAGAATTAATGATTCACTTGTTGGATATCATATCATTTTAAAAAATACTCACTTGTTATTCTGCAAATTCCACTTATAATCCATTTCCTGTTGATAAGATTCTTCCAGTCGGCAGATTCTCATAATTATGTGTAAAAATGCAAGTTTCATCTACTTCAGTCATAAATTCAAGATCAACTAATAACCTTCTATTATTCCAACTTTAACTGTGAAACTTTTTTGATATTTTCTGGCAACATTCACATATAGTATGCATACTTAATTCTAATTAAAAAAAAGATTAACCTGCTGTTAATTTATAATAAATATTCAGAAAATATTTTCAGAATATTAAATAAGAATACATTCAGATCTGCAAATGTAGGGTTAATTTAAATAAAAAAATATTTCCGAAGAGATAAAATAAAATTGATTCATTCACATTCAATTTTTCCAAGAAAAATTTTTCTTTTTGCAGATCTACAAAAATTAGATGTTTGAAGGCTAGAGTGTCAAAGTCCAACCATTATAGTAAATCTAAGCCGTTATTCTTTGTTTATTAGTCTTTTCATGATCTTATTTTGTCTCAATGTGGACTCCCTCAAGTGTAGGGCCCAATTGGGTACAATTGGTCCAATTACCTTAGATCCAGCACTGGACATGAGAGAATCATTTTTCTTATTTTAAAGAATAAACAACATTTATTTAACATTACTGTATTAACTATGCTAACTATATTCAACTAATTTTTAGACACTTACTGAATATTCTGAGTTCTAGTGATTAAGGAACATCACCATTTTCTGGTGTTTGAATGGAGTTCATTTATAACATTGTGCCTAAGAAAATCATGTTCTGAGTTATACGGATTCAAATTATGACTGAAATTTTTGAATGTGACCTCATCATAAAGTCAGAGAACTGCTATACTGTATATGTAAAATGCAACAAACATAAAAATTTGCAGAACTGAATCTTTATTATAAATCAGGGACTATCTATAGTGATGTATTGTTAGAGATAAGATTAAATGACATCAGAAATATAGAAATTAGGATTTTTTTTAAATAATTATTTCATTTCAATTTTAATATTAGATATTATTTTGTGTATTCAAATTTAATTTTTTGACAATCATCTTTTTAAAAAAAATTTACAAGATCAAATAGATTTTATAGCTAAATTAATCTTTATTTGTTCTATTGCTCTTACCAGAATGAGAATTTTCTAAAATTACGAGTTTTCTAGCACTTTAGAGCAGACCAAAAAAACACTTCTTAGAGCATTAATTAATTTAATGAGTAACGTTTTCGCTGTTGCTACGCCCTCATCAGCTCATACACTATAATAGAGTTCGAATATTAATGTCTGTGTTCTATAATATAAAACTATAACTTAATTGTATGAGCTGATGAGGGCGTAGCAATGCCGAAAACGTTACCCCCTAAATTAATTAATGCTCTAAGAATTGTTTTTTGGTTTGCTCTAAAGTGCTAAAAACTCGTAATTTTAGATTTTATAGTTTTTCCTCAAGAATTTGATTCTGAAAATGAATTGTAATATTATTTCATATTATTGTTTTTATCTTTTGATTGATCATATTTCTATAGAAAAATTTATTTTCTTAATTATAAAAATCTTTTAAAATAAACAATTAAAATTCAAGCTGTCTGTTTAATTGTATTTGAGTTAGATAACCTATTATTTGTTTTTATATTATTAGTGAAAATTAAATTGAAAATAGCAAAATAGAAGTGAATTGATTAGAAATTGCATATAAATTGAATTTTAACTATTTATTCAGTAATGAAATGAAAAACTGTGTATTTAATAATTCAATAATTTAAGTTTTAATTGTTTAAATTAATTAAATATAAAATGAAAATTAATTTAGCCAGTTTACATATTACATTTCATAAAAAAAATAAAATTATTATGTAATAATATTTACAATATAAATAATAGGATACATTACTATCTGAAACGGATGCAATCTCATACAAAAAATAAACGAATAAAATAAAATCATACATTATTCAAAATTTATTTTACTTTTAAAAGATTGAAGATTTGATTTATAACAGAAATTGTAAATTATTTTTTGCTCTTATATTTTATGTTGTTATATTAATGGATGAATTTTAAACTAGTTTTTATCAGCAAAAATATACTGTACAACAAAAAATATTTTACTAGTCTGTTGATTAGAGCATAGAAGTTAAGAAAAATTATCAAGTAAACAACATTCCGATGTTGCTGTTGCAGGACAGTGTTCTGATTTACAGGTATAATATTTCAGTGGATATTTTATTTGAAATTCAGCCTTTGTATTTTATTTTTATAATAATAGTGATCTTACATTCCATACATTAATTTTTTTTTTAAAGGAATTTTCTAATAGATGATTTATTTATAAAATCATCTATTAGTGAAAGAATTCATTTGTTTTTAATTAAACTTTAATTTTTTAAATTGTTGATATTTATTATTTTATTAATGAAACTTGTCTTTCTCTTTTAAACAAAGTAAAAGTTTTTTGTAATTTTATTAGTGATTTATATTTTTATAGCATTTTATAGTTTAAATAACTAATCATCAAAGAAAATGAATAAAATCTTCTTAGTAAATGAAACAATTACATTTTACTAATGGTATTTAATTGGTATTTAAAGAGATACATTATTTAATAATTGACACTGTAAAAGTTCAAGAAATATGATACTGTTGAATTCTACATTATATGTATTATATATATAATAAGCGAATTGTACCTAATAACATATATATAAAAAATTTGAAACTATAGAAAGATTATCTCAAAGGCAGAAAAATTCACAACATAAAATGCACAAAGCTTTGATGCAATCATTTGAGTTAGCTTCATGCCAGTTGGTGATTTCACCTCAAATTCCAAAAAGTAGAGTATATGATATTAGGAATTGTATAATCTGAATATTGCATAATTCCTTTTCTTGTGAAAAATTTTAAAATCTTAGGAAGTTACATAAAAAATACAAAATATTAACTTTATTAATACAAAAAAAATTTAAATGATTGAATTCTAGGATTCATTGATGACAATTTCCCAATATTTACAGATGAATAAAAAGACTTGGTTGATTTATTAAAATTTAAGATTCTGTGTTATATAGATGATTACAAAAATTAAAAAAATAGTGATTATGCATCAATAATTTCCATATATTGGATAATGCTGACATCAGCATATGCCAAATATCACAGAACACCATATGACACCAAAACATGTTTTTAGTTATTGAGTAATTTTCTGATCTGTAATGTTAATCAAACAGTAAAATTCTGTATTTGACAGACGTTTTAAATTTTTGAAGTTTTCATCTTAACTCTAAAGTTTCATTTCTAGTATTATATATTATAGACCGATATATTTTTTTAGTTTTCGTTTAGTGTTGTATTGTTTATATATTCAACTTTGAATTCCTTAAATGCATTATATAAATGCTGTAAGCCTAATAGCATCAAAAAAGAATGTGATTTGTGTAAGTGATAGACTTTATTTTGAATCTTATAATAGTTATGTGTCTGTCTTTTATGTATATTAGTTTTTTGGTGTGTATATGAAATTCATCCCAGTTAACATAATATCATCCTGTTCAAAAATTTTCAAGAACATTTTTATCAAAATCTAAAATTATTTGAAAAGAATTTTCATTTTTTATGCAGAAATATATTTTAAATTTAAAGTAAAATGTAATTTCAACTATCTAAAATTAGCAAATTCTTTTACACCCAGTAATAGATTACAGATATAAAACTATCCCTTTGCTTCTTTAATTAATTATCACTAATTAATAGCATTTAATGCAAATATTTTATTTTACTTTAAAATATTTGTTGTTGAGCCATTTTCAGATATAACAGTGAAGTCATTTTTTTTAATCAAATGGTGAAGTATTCTGTATTTGATAAACATTTAAAATTTTTGGAGTTTACAGTTTAAATTTTTATGTTTCATCAAAAAAACTTAAAAATTTCAAAAATAAACTAGTATTGTATTTTACAGATCAGTGTACTTTTTCAATTTTCATTCGGTTATGGTAGAACATTTTTGATCTAAAGATTTAAAATGTTCTAATATAACTTTGAGAATAAAAATACAAAAACAAGCTTTAAAGCCGAACCAAAAACTTTTTTATTTAAAGTACTTTCGGGTTTAAACCCATC
>WUQG02453340.1:0-12791 GCA_011317285.2 Androctonus mauritanicus | reverse complement strand
TACTACTGCCACACTGGCAAAAAAAAATTTGAAGTATCGCCAGTCAAGCTATTTCAACCCTACTGCCATAGCTACAAAAGTAACATATTACAAGATGTAAAATAAAATAATTTAAATTCGGTATTTATGCATCATAAAAGAAAATACAGAGGGGATCTGCTACATTATGAAAATCTCTGACGTAGTCGTCTATATTTGATGGCCTCTGACCGAAGAAGTTTGAAAACTCCGGAGACACGAAAAGCAAGCAGTGTGGACGTTAATGATCCATAACTCCCACTGGCTGCATTTTGCAAAAGAGAGCTTTTTTGCTTCATTCGATTCACGTCAGCTATCTTTATGACAAACATGATTAAAATGTGTCGATTGAGCAACCAAAAATTGACAGGGATGCTTAATGTGTGTCCAATGATCTTTGATGTCAACTAAGAGTTTGTCTTTTCCCCGACCAAACTGAAAAAAATTATTAAAAAAGTTATAAATCTACGAGTTTTTTAAGTTATTCGTCTATTTTCATGATAATCAAAACCTTAATTGTGATTTAAAAGTTCACGAATAGTAAGATCTCACCAGAAAGAGCTTTAACAAAAATTTCAGATTGGGTTAAATAACAAAAACTATAGCCCACAATTTAGAAATAAATTTATCATAAAAATAACTGTTAAAAGTCGAGAATAAGAGCCACTCTTAATTTCTTTTTTAAATTTTTAATCATTATTTAAAAAAAAAATTATGATAATTTGTATTTTCAATATATATGAGAAATTTTAAATCTTAAAAACTGTATTCCAAAATTTATAATTATTATATGCATAGGATTAATTGTTAGCTAAATATTTAAACAAGTTACTGGTAGAATGTTTCAAAGATTACTGTTTTATAGCATAGTCTATAATCTTCTAAAAAATTTTTTATGTCGGATGAAGACAGTTTTACAAATAATCTAAACTATAGGTGGCCTATAACTGGGATGCTAGACAAAGTCGTCGGTAATCTGGCAAAAAAATTATTTTTTCAAAACGAATCTTGTTTCAGGAAGAATAATTCAAAGTAACGAGATGTAACTATAAAACAAATGCAAATTTACCGTTTTTGAAAGATAATAAATCGTTTAAAATTTATCATGGAAAGACAAACATTTGAAGTGAAATTAGAGAAAGAGGGAGACGCCCTGTTCAACATGGCGGTTTGTGGAATGTTCAAAAATCAATTCCAAATAATTTTGTCTTCAGATATTTATTAGATATGGCTTTAAACATTCAAGGAATTTACAGCAGATCGTAAAAGTGATAGTTTAACATAAAATATCGTTAAAGATATCTGCCGGCATATGCTAAAAGCAAGATGCTACACAATGGACTTTTAAATCTCTTCCAGTTTATAAAGCGAATGATTTCCTAAATCAATTTTTAAATTCCTTCCAGCAACGTTAAAAAATGCCGACAACGTTCGAGACAATGAAATGAAAATTGCTATACATAACTTTATTAATTGTTGAATAACTATCGAAAGGTTTATCGATATGTCCTACAGTTTTACAGAATTTTTTTTCCTTTCTTATTTTATCTTCATTGCATTTGCATCCCACATGGAGGTAGCACATTAAATCTTCGTATCCTTCTTTATAACTAATGGAGCCGAGCTTTAACAGATCATGAGAATGAATCTAAATTATCCCTATTAACATAATTGCGCGAAAATGTTTTTTCTGCATCTGATTATCAGGACAGATACACAATTAATGCTTTTTGTTATCTGATTCGCCATTGTTTGTATTGACAACTTAATCTATTATAACGTACATAACTGTATATTAGAACATTACCAGTGGCTGGAGGGTCTTCATTTAACTTTTTATCCTAGAATTTAAAACTATTAAAAAACGATTTTTTTTCTCTTGTAATCATCTAATGCGTTATAACAGTATATATATATATGACTGACTATTATTTTTGTGTTAGAGATTACAGTTCAGAGTTCTCCACATGTTTACCTTGCTCTGTAACTTAAAGAGTGGAGCCGACAAAGTGCAAAATTTAGTTGGATACAAGTATGTTGTGGAAAAATACGTCCAAGACATGTCAAAGAATGTGTTGACTGCGGTTGGCAAATTCCATTAACACGTCCAATTTCTAGAAGACCCACTGTCAACAAATGTCTCCGAGCCGTGACATTTACTACGGTTCATCAAACTACTGCTTGATCTCTGCTACTTGTATCAGATCGGAGACAATTGGCATTTAAATCCCAAAACTTTTCTTTCCAACAGAGTTTAATTTTTTTTCTTCTTCTTTCTCAGTTTAGAAATTTTCAGTCGCAGGAAATCAATCGCTGCATGAAATGCATTCATCGCGCCTGGATAGCTGTTTAAAAAAATTAATTGTAATTGAACTGGAGTTCCAATTAAACGTCATAAAATCTCGATTAGTTAAAAATCATATATCTTCACTGCCTGATTATTTCCCTTAGGCAAGGCTGGTTTTATAGGAATACAGCTGGCGATAAATGCTGGACAGATTCTGACCTGTCTTTCAAATCATCGACCTTTTTTCTATACTTTGTTATATCAGTTTAAAAACTTGATTTAAATATAACCCTGGGCTAATTTAATTCTCTAGCATATTAGTAATATTACGCACTCACAAAATTTTATATATTTAAGTCAAACAAATTTTTATAAATTCTGTATAGACTTATATTAAAGTTTCCAGATAATGACAGGCTAAATTAAAATTAAAAAAATTATGTAAATTTGTTTCATGTAATTCAGTCGTATCTTGATTATTTAAAGCTATATGATAAAGTGATTTAAAAAATTTTAAAAGAAACTGATAATATTTCTTATAAACAATTGTATAACATAGCATACAAGCCTCCTAATCAGCCTTCTGATATTCTAAACCAAAAACATTAAGATTTTATACTCTTTTATTTGCGACTTTCATATCACTTTATATATTTTTAGACTACCGTGCGATGAACATATGTTATTTACTACTACTGTCACTATTGCTTATAAAGTCGTAAAATACTAAAACGAAGTAAAAAAAACGTAAAAAAATAAGTGACAATAAAAGATCATATAGATGAATCTAAACAAAAAAAATTAATTAGTAATAGATCATCAAGCAGAGATATTGCAAATCTTGTTCCTCTTTTCAATGACCTTCAATAGCCTATTAGGAATCTTAACACGAATTACTTTTTTATTTTGAAATTTCTAGACGATATAAACAAGAAGTAAAAGCGACATAGAAGTGATAGAAAATTTGCGAATATTTACGTGAATATCAGTTTAATGTATTTTTAAAATTATTTCTAAAGCAGATTTAATGTTAGTACACTAGTTAGTAACAACAAAGCAACATAAAATTAATCTGTGAAGATAAAAATCCCAAGTGATACCTATAAAATGCTAGTCTTGGTTAAACAATTTTAAACACGTATTTGTTGTTATAAGTCGATAGCAGTTTACAAGAAAAAAATTTAAACTGAAAACTAATAACAAACTTACTTTATATAGATAAATATAATGAATATGTATAGGATTTTATATAAATAGCATAAATATTAATATTGTATTTGCATTGAATATATAAATTATCACATAATTAGCGCTAACACGTGCAAACACTTACACTCCTCCTTCCCCTCCAAACATCCAGATTCCATAATTGTTTTTAAGCATTAAACATGCTTGTTTACAATTGATAAGTTTTATCTATTAATAAATTCTATATTGTTTAAGATATATTTAACTTTAAAAAAACTTATTAACAAAGACAAAATAAAGTAAACATTGATTACGCTAAAACAGCAATTTTATTAGTTTGATCTAAAATATCACATCGACCAAAAAAAAACGTGTTAACACGAGCAAATATTTACATTAATTTCTTTAAAATTACCAAATAATAGTAAAAAAAATCATATAAACAACTTGCAACTTCATACAAATTTAAACAAGCATGACTTAAATTCAGGCAACATCCAACGGCGAATACCCAGAATTATAAATTAGTGGTTCAAACTAGACTTTCCGGTGCTCGTAGAAAGGATAAGATAATATTAGTCAGGGTCACAGCTCGGTAGCTACGTGAGAACAGCCCCGAGCTATTTCTCATCCCAAGGCCAGATGATAAGCTAATATCGACAAACTTCACAATAACGCCACGTATACCTTCATTTTTTAACGAATTCCGATTATTTTATCAACTGTATATAAAAGTTGTGAGCTTTGCCGCTAAAAAAGTTACGAGCCAACAATATAAACCACATCAATCACGACACACCCTGTTCCTTGGGAGTAGTTTAGAAATGCGATAAGAAATGTTCGAGTCACACCTGCTATCGACTCCCTTCTCGTCCAATATTCCTCACTTCCAAAAACATTTTGGACCAAAAAGAAACAGCACTGGAGATAACCGAGGAAATACTATATATATAAAGATGTAAACTAAAACAATCTTCACGGAGCACTGCAAGCGATATCCAATTCTGAAAAGATTCAAAAATGAAATAGTTTATTATGTTAAATTATTTTTAAAATTTTCAAAAATTAAGCTATTGGCATACAAAGAATCTATATTTTCGATACTTTTATGAAATTTTAAAATACGATAAAATACAAAACAATATTTCTATCACGATTATTTATGCCAAAGTGAAACAAAGTAACAATAGATAAGTTTATCAATATCAGATATAAAAAAAATGATGAAAAAACATTTTTGATTAATAAGCGGAAAAGAAATTATTAATTAAAAACAATTTATTTGTATAAATCGATATAGAATATTTACTAAACGTTCGTTGCCCATTATACAGATTAAACGAGAAAATAATACCGAAAGCGCCATCCCGAAACAGGTTATACAGGGAGGGCCGTCAGTCTGGTTTTCGGATAACGATCTACAGATTACTGCTACCGGAATACGGATAATGTTATATTCGGTAGAAAGAATGTCACCAAGTAGAACCTGAATGACGACAACTACGTGAGAAAAGTGAGATAAGGATATTGCCATTTTGGGTTCTCTAAACTGATAACAAAGTTGCCGTTCTGTTTTGATTGCTATTTAAGTCTGGTCTATCCGAAATAGTATATCATTCTTATGAAAAAATGCATTTAAAAAAACTGAATCGGCTGTCATTAGTTTGAGAAAACAATTTTTATTAAAGTAAAATAGCATATGTCTTAATTGTAACTGAAAAGATTGTGCATTAAATGTTTTTTACATACGCACTTTACGGCAAATATATAAAAATTAAATTCGGCTTTAAGGCAATACTTTTTGTCTTCATTTAAATAATATTTTTGATGACAAATTTTCGTCATATACAATAGCAATTGTAAAGGTATCAAATATATTTTTAATGTATGTAATTGCACCTAAAATATAAGTGAACAATCTAAACTAAATGAAAGGAATCCGATTTTGACTTATGGTATGAAAGAACGATAATTGCAAGGATGTAACGATCATAAGCAGACAGAATTCTTATCTGTCTTCGTATGTCGTTCAATGAAGCAAACTACTTCATGCGATTAAATTACAACAGCAAAGATAACGAAAATTATGAAAAACGTCCCCCTTCATTAAAATAATTCCCTCTTCGGATTGAATGAATTGTTAGATTAGTTTTATCATCCAAGATAAAAATAGTCTTCCATCTTATTTTTAAGCATAAAATCAAATATGAAATAACATACCGACATCGTATAATTTACCAAATGTAACTTTCACTTTCCTGTCTTACAATAAGTCATGCAGAGAAAGTACATCTACAGGTATTATATCTTATTTCGGTCTCAAAGAAGGAAAAAAAAAAAAATGATATACAATTAAAATCAGCAGTATAAAATTTTAATTGGATAAAAAAATTAATTTATATTTTTAATAGGATATTTTGTTTCCACTTTTTGTGTTTTTCCACAGCATGGTCAATTTCAACTTAATAAACAAGACATCTGGTTTCTGGAATTGGCATCTGTTTGAAGTATTCTCTGCTCATTTTCAAAAAATAGCATATCAAAATGCAATATGCACATTACTGATGATATTTGTTTTGCTAAAATATTTCTACAAGTTTTTCTGTTTAGTTTTATCATCATTTTTAACTCAGCCCAACTTCAGATAAAGAGTTCTAAACCCCCCAAAAAATTGGGAATATTTCTGAATTTTTATTTTTTAAATTTAAAATTAACAATAATATATATACATATATATATATATATATCCATGGTGATTACTTATTCACTTATAAACAGATATCCAACATTTTAGAAATAAAATATTTTAAAGTTAAATAATTAAGTAATAAAAGTCACTTTAAAATTACTAATGTAATTAATGATATCTTTAAGATTTAATTTTACAGATTTTATATCAAAACATTTCATGAATTTAAAAACTAATATGCACATTTAAATTTTTTTTTATTGTACATAATATATATATAATTGAAATAAATTTGATATATTACATTTAAATAATCATTTATTGCTTGAGTGTTCAATATTGTATATAATAAGTAATGTCAAACATATTTATTTATTTTTATAATAATATAAATATAGATATTTTTATTATTTAGTTAATGAAAGACTCCAAAGCTCAAGAAGCTATTTGTCTACAATAATATTTAATAATATTTTTATTTATTAATATTAATGTATATTAAAAAAAACTATTAAATTTTAAAATTCCACAGAATTCCAAATAATACAAAAAATTATCTTTATGCAAGATATACTTGGGAAAGAATATTTTCAATCAATTTAGGTATAAATATTATGTATTATGCTCAGAAAAAAAATTTAATCTTTAAAGAAAAGAAAAAGTTTTATAAAGACAGACAATAAAATTTAGCAAAAATATGTTTCAAAGAATTTCATTACTGTTTTTGTAATAGCTAAACACTCAAAAAATCATTTAGCATCTTATGAAAATTTAAATTATAAAAAGTGTGATGATTTTATAAATTCTGAAATTATTATAATATCAATAATAAAACGAACTTCTAAGATTAAAACCATTTCTAATATAAATACATATTTTTAAGTATATAAATTCTGCATTAAGCAATCAATATTATCTGTTTTCAAAATTAGTTTTAAAAAATTAATATAATATCTGTCAGATATTTTCAAAATTAATTTATTGCATTTTTATTACTTGCATTCAAGAAAATTACAGCAAATTTAAACTAATTTTTTATAGAAAAATTATATAATTAATATATGATTTAAATAAATTATATGAAAAAAGAAAATTAAAAAAAATTTTTTAGAAAAAATAAAACTTAGTAATAAAAAAGAAAGGTTTTATTTAAAACAATAAAATTTATTACAAAAAATTTAATATAAAATTTGTGAATCAGTATGACAGCTGTGTTTTGTAAACTTTATTCAGAATTTTATCAGAACAAGATTTTCTATTATATTGCATAATTATAGTAATTTAATATAATGTATATTTTTTATTTATTTTATTCAGTTCATTCCTTCATAAAATCATATTTTACAGCATGAAAATTTTAGATTCAACTAAGCAAAATTAAAATCTATATATGTAATTATTGAATAATTATTAAATAATTTGTGAATAAGTAAATCTATATTTTTTATATTTTTTTCAGCTTATGGACTAAGATATTAGGTCATATAATGTGATCTTATTGTATTTTCTTAAAAATCATCTATAAAATATTTATTATTGAATTTTATATATATATACATACACATACATACATATATAATTCACATTTGCTCAAAATTTATTGTAAAAGTCAAATTTAATAATTTGTTAATTTCAATCTTGGTTTTATCAATTTTCTAATTTTTGAATTCTCATATTTATTAAATGCAATAAAAAAAAATAATTTATCTAAAGCTGTTTGTTTTTATTTCAATAATAAATTTAATATTTGAAAAATATTATGGATGATTTAATAGTTCCTTTATAAAATTTTATATATATGCAAATAATTTTTTTTGATTTAATATTTACAATTAGTGTACAATATGAGTTTTTATTAAACTATTTTTATTTGTAGATGTATTCAAATGAAAGAAAACAGAAATTTATTTAGTGATTATTATTGATTTGATTAAGTTTAAAAATTTAAATCTTCCAATTAAATCATCATAAATCAACTATATTTGAGTTCTAAATAACTATGTATAATGATAAAGTAGATTGTGTTTCTAAAATGACAGCATTAACTTTCAAATAACTGCAAAGACTTCTATATTATTTACTGAATAAATGAATAAATAATCTTGAAACCAAAATATAATCTGTCCAACATAACAAGAGCCTTGGGTAAAACCAAATGAACAGATTTTAAGGATGTCTGTCTATTCAAGTGTTGCTTGAATGTGAAGATTTACTGCTGTATTGTAATCAGTTAACAAGTCTATGTCAAATAAACATTTATTTGAACAGTATTGAAGAGATGAGGATAATTACCCATAACACCTTAAGAAGTAATCAAAACAAACAACAATTTAGACACACAACAAATTTAGACACCTCTAATATCTGTTTATTTGGTTTTATCCAAGATTGAAGTTATGTTGGATGGATTATATAATAATATATATATAAATTTCAGAAGTATTTACTTTGCCTTTACAATTAAATTCATTTACTTAGCAAAAATATTAGATGATAATGATATGATCCTAGTTATATGTTATTAAAAATATCCTTAATAAATATATCAAATATTAATAAAAAGAAAATTATTTTCTGAAATACATATATTTTTGTATTATATAATATCAGATAAAAAATGGAATCTTAGATGAGTAATATTAAATGTAGCCTAACTGGATTTTTTCTAATTATCAATGTTATTATTTTTTCCAATATTATCAATTTTATATTGAAAATTATATTTTATTAATTGCTGTTTTAAAAAAGTACAATACAATGAAAAAATAATAATTTTAGGTTTAACTATTTGATGTAACATCATTATCCTTTTATAATAAAAAGACTTATTTTGCCTAAGCAATTGATTATATTAATCCAGAATTTCAAAAAACTGCTTACAATTCACTCAGCATTACACTTGTTAAAAATAGTTTAAAAGCACTTTATTTAATTGTTAATTTTATATGATTTAATGAAAATTAAATATAAAATTTAGCAAATATAATAATTCAAGTTTATAAGGACACTATTTTTTTTGGTAAATTATAATAATGCTTTATAAAACAAAAAAATTTTTTTAAATGAACTATTATGTTAACATTGCAGATATTCTGCCACTTTGTAACATTAAGAGACAAAACAGTCCAGCACTAGGCAGAAAAACATTATAATAAAATGTTTTTCTGCCTAGTGCTGGACTATTATGATTTTCCTATAAAATGGTGGTCCTTATAAGTTTGTATTATTATTTTTAGATATAGAAACAGATAAGAGGTACTAATTCTTTATAAAATTTAGTGAATTTAACAGTTCATGATTAGTTTCAGAACTTCAAAAAACTTCCTTAATAATAATATACATATAGAACTTGCATTTGTATATAAACATTAATATAAAACAAAAGTGCATTAGCTATAAAAAAAATTTTATTGTTTATAAGAATTTTTATAAAGAAAAATGCATTTTTTAATTAAATTTTACAAACTAAGTATTCCTATTTATAATTAAAATATTGTTTTACAGAAAGATTAATAATTATATTTATTAAAATTAAAAAATAAAAACTGAATTTTATCTATCTTCAATTCATTTATAGTATTTATTTTCTCTCAAACTAGTAAATTCAAGAATTTCATAAAATAATAAAATAAATAACATATTACAAAACTGCCGCAAACAAATTTTTATATTATATTCTGATAATATATATAAAAACAGATACCTTCTTAGGAAATAAAACCTCAAACTATAAATCATTTAATAGATATTTATCTATTATATAATATAGTTTAATAATAATAAAATAGTATATATATTGAAGCATTTCCAGTTATAGAATATATAATTAATTGGAGATGCTTCAATAGAATCTCAATTCATTGGAAATATCTTAGCTCAAATAGTGTAATAAAAATACATAAGAATATAGAAAATTTCATTGAAGAATAAATGGAGTCTATATAAAACTGTTTGCTGAATCAGATTTTTTTCATGTGCCTATTTTAAATTAATGGTTCTGTAGAGTAGTGACATCTATTGAGAAAATCTTTGAAGTTAAATAGTAATAAAGAGAATAGGTTACCTTTGTATGCATATAATCTCAAACTGTAATATTTCCCCATACTATGATTAACATTATACATTAAAAAAGTTATAAATTGCAACATTTAATTGTTCAAGATATTTGAAGTAATTATAAATATGCATTTCTACATTAACAAATTTTCTTTTAAATTTTGAATGCAAGAAATAGATTAATGAAAGTTTATTAAAAATTCAAATAATTTCTTTTATATAAAAATTACATTGCAAATTAATATTCAAACATTTTAGGGATATTTTTATTACAGTTTACTTATTTTGTAAAATTTGATTAAATCTAAATCAAAACTGAATATTTCATAAACAAAAAATTTATTCTAATATTAGTATTTTTTCTTCTTATTTTTTATTTTTCAATGTAAATTTGACATTTATTTAAGAAGAATTTTAATCATATTTAATTTTTCAAAGAAATTTACAAATAAAATATATTTTAATAAAATTTATTAAATATTTAAAACTATTGATACATTAATACAATAATGAAATGTTTCTATAAATATAAAAAAAAAATATTTTTAAAATAACACATGAAACAAATGAACAAGCTTACCATAGTAATAAAAAAAATAATTAAAAATATGGACAGTTATTTTTATACCAGATTATATTTTTATACATGAATTAATCTTTTAATAACCACATGAAGGTGAAAGATTTTATCTAAATTTATTTAAAGCATAATTTGAACATTTCAGAATAGGCATTTAAGATAAAATTACTGTATGCTTGTAAAATTTCTGTTAAAAAGTATGTCTTAAATCAGTGTTTCTCAAAAACTGACACTGTGGACCAATAAAAATTTTAAGCTTGTATTGTGGACCATACAAAAAGTTGCATACCAAATTGAAGAAAGTGCAGTTTTTTAGTAATTCGCAGACTAATTACCTAAAAAGTTCAGACAGTATTAAAAAGCGACTGTATATTTTTCAGTAAAGATCATGCACAAGATGCTCCAGTAGAGGGAGAGAAGAAAAAAGTTTTCAAAAGTCATCCCAAGCAATAGTTTGGGTTTCATAGGGAGAAACCCTATGTCTAATTTTTTTTTAGATTTATGCATTGTCATCGACTTTGTATGATAAGCAAGTGCATGATTTTCTCAGTTGTATACATTATTATTGCCATTAAAAAAATAATTAATAATGCATTTAAAGGTTGTAAAACTACATAATAAATATAAAGAAGTTCACGGACCTCTAAAATTTTTCTGCGGACCATTGGTTGAGAAACACTGTCTTAAATATAAATAGCAATAATTTTCATTTATATTATTTATTCTTCTCTCGAAAATTCAAGCCTTGGAAAACTATATCATAAAAATTTTAAATATATTTCAATTATAAATATAAATCAATCTATAGTGGTAATACTTAGATAAATTAATCACATAATATTCCAGCTATACATTTGCTTTATATGGATTTGATAAAAATATTTTTTGAGATTATCATTGCAAAAACATTATAAGTAATTAAGTTTATATGTATAATTAATAGAGAAATAAAAAAATTAACCAAATGCATATCAAAATTAATATTTTGTATTTTCATAAAAAAAACATTCAATTAAATTTTTTATAAAAAATATTTGTGAGGAAAAAAATATAATCATTTTAGATCAGGGATGCACAGACTTGTTAAGCTCAAGAGCCATATAGATTCACTATGGCTTATAGGAGGGCCAGCAAAAAAACTACAAAGTTATATATCATATCATATGTTTATTAATTATATTTTACAAAGCAAAATAAAAGTAAACAAAGAATTTTTAATTGAATGCATGATATTGCATTAATTTAACAATTTTTTTTTGTTAGGTTCAACATTTGTAATAGCCAAATGCAAGATTGATTCTAAATTTTCATTAATTAATTGACAGTGCTACCTTGTGTGCAGGTACAGTTTTTTTAAATTACCTATTTCACACACATAAATATAGTAAAAATTAAAAAAATGTTTATTATTATAAATATGATTATTATTTTTTTCCTTATTGTTTAAAATCATCATCATCAAATTATGTAAAAATAATTTCACATCAGAAAGATATTATTTGAAAATGCATTGTTCAAAACTACAAATAATATTTTGTTTATGGTGTGACTTGTTAAAATAACAGATGGTGAGGCAGGCCTCCAACAAAACAAAGAGTGCAGTCTGTGCATCCCTGTTTTAGATAAATATTGCTATCATTGAATTAATACAAGTAACACATCAGACTTGTAGAATGATGAAATTTAATGTAAATGTTTATAATTTCAATATTTATTATAAATAAAATACAGGTAGTTCTCAACTTATGATGGAATTTGGTTCCAAGAATTTCAAACCTGCCACTGTAAGTCAGATATGATCCAAGTCAAAAATGGCCAAAATTCATCAATTAATCACTTCCAATATTTATTATGAGTCTAGACCGGTGTTTCTCAACCTTTTTTGGCCTGTGGACCGGTGGTTTTTTTAACAAACAAATTTTACTACGTATTAAAGAACCCTACCCTACAACATCATTTTACTACGTAAGTTA
>WUQG02453329.1:0-12792 GCA_011317285.2 Androctonus mauritanicus | reverse complement strand
TTTTTTTTTTTTTTTTTTTTTTTTTTTTTTTTTTTTTTTTTTTTTTTTTTTTTTTTTTTTTTTTTTTTTTTTTTTAATGTTAAGTTATTCGCTTTTGTCGACCTGGAACGGCTAAGAAGTCATTGTTCAAGATTTTTAAAATTGAATTATAATGGAAGCAAGGAAGGATGAATTTAAAAAATCTTACATTGTATCAGTACAAAGAACTCAGATTCATTTTATTTAATATTATACCAGTAATTATATTTCTAGATAACACTTTTTTCTTTCTTTCTTTCTTTCTTTGTTTGAAGATTAATCGATTAAGAAATTTTCTTAGCAACTTTCGAAAAAATTTATTTATTTTTAATAATCTATTGGGATTTTTGTATTACAGATTAAATTTCACAATTCGTTTTAGAAAGGTGAGCATAAAAAAAAATTACATTTTTATGCGATAATTCTCAGAGAAGTGAAAAGGGGGGAAAAAAGGAGAAAAGAGAGAAAAAAAACTTGGAGAACGTTCATTTAGGAATAATTAAAGTCAATTAGAATGTTGATTGTTGTTAAATCAAATAGAGAATTGAAAAATCGATGAAGTTGATGTCCGAACCGTGTCTGAAATTCTATAAAACTACTCTGAAATGAAAGAAATTCGATTAGCGATTGAAATGAGACAATTTTATTTTTTTATTTTTTCCTTTTCGTTAGAATTTAATTAATGAATCGATTTTGTATTATATAAGTGAAACGGCTCCACAGAAGAATTTTAAAGAAATTCGAATATAGAATTTTAAACAGACTATTCACAAATAATTATTTTTCTTCTCTGTTAAAAATCAGTTTTGATGCGATTTATCGCATTATCAATCAGGAACATGTGTTACTCCAGAGACTGTGCTATTAATCCAAACTTAATGTTAGAAAAAAACATTTATTTATGGATAATTTAAAAAAAAAAAAAATAATAATCTTGCACACGCAAATGATACACAATTTGATATTGCTTAATTTTTTCCTGTCTTTATCGATATAGTAAGTTAATTAATATTACAAAAAATGATAAATTATAATTAAGTTTGTAATTTTGTTAGAACATTATCAAACAAAAGTTGTTTGGAAATTTTTTGTGAACACGCGTAAAGTTATTACTGTTGTCCTAAGCAAAAAGATGATTTAAATATTAAAGTTTGGCATTCTTAACTAGCACTTGAAAATCTCTGTTTATGTTGGTTTAGTTAAAAGATCAAATCATTAATTTATATAGAACGTAGAGATTAAAATCTCTACGGAACGAATTGCAAGCGTTTTGTATAGAAAATTTCTAATTTTTCTACAAATCTTGAGTATTAAATTTCTCTTGATGAAAAACTAACGCCAACTGTCTTCATGCAAAATATCTTTTTTGTCTGCAATATTGCGTAACACAGTTTATAATGTTACGCAAGTATGTCAAACCAGAAAAAAATTAATTCGATTAATGAATCAAAAAATAGTAAACAAAACTCAGTTAACATGGAACAATACATAAGATTATTTAAATATTATATATTAATATATTATGACAGTTCGGACGTGTTAATCCTTCAATAAAGTCTTGTTAGCGAAGTAATGAAATAATTACAGATTCCAATGCATTAACTGGAGCAATAAATAATGATAAATTAGCTAAACAATATAATAACCGCTTTAAAAACTGAAGCACTTGTTCTACTTTCAACTCGAATCAATTATAAATTCTTAGAAGAAACTCTTTCGAATCTATTACTATTATTATTTTTTCTTTGAAGACCAAATTTATCTGAAAATCTCGAATCGAAGAAAACTGTTCGAAACTTTCGAAACCGCATCCATAAATTCCGAAATTGCACGGTGAGAGGATTAGTATTGTATGCAGATGTTCCAGCACCTCCCACCTCATTGACCTAAGTGTTTCTATTCCAAGCAGGCTTATACGATTTGCATTATAGTGAGAGGGAGAGAGAGAATTATTTCTGTTTCACAAAGAAAACTGGTCGTTTATTCTTAATCGCTCTACCCAAATGTTCCTCCGACAATAATTCAGGTTACCGATTAATGTTTGTTTTTTCTATCTTGGAGAATCCCTAAGTAATATGCCGTGCATATTGATGAACGGTTAAAAATCTTTTTCTGCAGATTTCTGTGTTTTATCTTTCTTTTGACTTGATTGATTATCTTTGATCCATCGCTCGCTTTTTGATTTTAAAACCATGAAAAAGGATCTGTTACTTATATTAATTTTCTTCTTTCTATCGATAACAGTTGAATTATTAATTTTCAGTATCATTCTTATAAATCCACTGAAAAATTTTTCTTATATATTATAATGACCAACTTTCTTGTATATTAATGTATTGCATTGTTATATTCTTGTGTGTTTTTCTTGTATATTATAATGCACAATATTATTGTATACTTGTATATTGCATTGTTATATTCTCGTGTATTGAAATGAACAACATTCTTATATAGTTGTGTATTGTTATGTAAATTCTTTTAGTATTGTATCGTGTCTGTTTTGTTCTTGTTAAGTATATTGTTATAATGTTACATCACCTCTTCTTGTATATTGTTACACATGTTTGCGTGTATTTAAAGAAAGCCATTTTTTTTAAATCGAATTTTTAAATTTTTATGAACTGCAAAACTCTACAGTTGTTTGTTTTGAATTTTAAGAAACTTTTTGTATTTTTTTTAGCCGTGTTTACTAATTTATAAATGGAACAACGAAAGCTATATAGTCTACTGTCATACAGATTATGATTATTGACATATTATACATTTACTAACAGATCGATATTAGTAGAGCAAATATTAATATTAGTTCTGGTATTTTAACGGAAATGAAAACGCCATCAACATTCAAACATTATCAAATATCATACAATGTGATGTTCATTAATAATTAAACTATATATATATTGTTGACTTATTATTAATAATTTAAGAAACTTTCGATCGTAAATAATAGTAAAAAATTATTATTATTATTCAAACTTCATTTGAGTCGAGATAAAAAAAAGTTATGAATTTGTTGTATAAAAATAGTTTCTTCATATAGTTATACTTAAATGATTAAATTTTACTTGTAAATTTTTTAAAAAATTAAATAAAAATGAAAAACATAAATTTAAAATTCAGACAGCATTCCATCTAAATTTTATTATGCCCGAATGTATAACTTCAACAAATAATCTGTATTCGAGCAAAAAATATTTATATCAGTAATTCGTAAAATATTTAAAATCTAACTATTTTTACCGTAACGGTATTCTACACAAAACTACCCTGTGGCTTTGTTTCTACATAAAATATTCAACGAATATTTGATTTGTGCACAAATTTAAATATTTAAAAACAAAATTAGATATAATATATTATTCAAAATTTTGGTTAGACGAATGATTGCTCTCATTAATAATTAACCATATAACTTCTAAACTGTTTTGTTACTCATAAAACTATCGAACAGTTTGCGACGAAAGCGCATTTTTAATAATAAAACTACACGATAAATAATTTTCAAATTAATATTTTAAAACATTTTTTAAAAAATTATGAGAACATATACGCTCGTTAATAAATTATTTACCGTTCTATAGGATTACAAATTGTTCGATTTTTTGATAGTAGTGAATGTTAAAGAGCACGAAGAGAGTGAATATAAATATATACATATAGAGCTTATTTAGTTGCAGAAAGTTATTTATAAAATAACTCTAAATCAACATCATTAAAAGTTAAACAAGTTAATTAGTTTTGTTAATTACTGCACCATGTTTCAAACAACACCATTTATAATTTGTTATCGTTTTGATGCTCATTCATATACTTTTACAGATTTATGACTAAACATAACCATGTCTTCAATCCCGAAACAATTTCATCCAAATGGAAAATCAATAATTACTAAATTCATTGTAATTTCAAATGGTAATTGCATCGTGTTTATGATTAGTATGTCGAAAATTAAACTCTTTATAGGAAAACAGCTGCATAAAAGATTTCTCTTTTAGGAATTATTAACCAGTCGCTATATCTGCGAGTGACGTTTATATTTGGAAAGTGTCTTCTTTGTCGCCCAACGTCATCGAACGTGATGTATCTTGATAACCAACTAAATATTTACTCAAGAAGTTTGGTAATATGCGTGTACTTTGCGATTATGGCTTTTAGGAAAGAAATAATTGCTTAAGATGCGTTATCTGTTTTTTTTTTTTTTTTTGTCAAAGAGATATTTTTATGTTAATTATGTTGATAAATCATGAATAAAAATCAAAGCTTATATTTGTAATAATGCGAATTGAAAACTGTTTACGCTGTTTTAGTATTGGTTAGTGCACTATAACATTTTTTACATTCCATAAAAAATGCGTTTTTTTATTGCTTAATGACTTTAATGGCATTGGAACTTAACAATATAAATTTGAATATTAATGGATTGAGTTTAATATGTCACTATGCTAAGAAAATCGTTATAAACGTGATAAAAAGTGAGTTAAAAATATCTACGTAGCTTAGACTTGTATAAATCTATAACAATAACAATAATCCGTGACGTAAAAATGGACTAATTATGATTTATGATGTAACAATGAAAGTGATGTAACAATCGTATAACATATATGTTTCATTTTCTCTTCAGTAACATTTTTGTTAATTATATCGTTTCATTTGAATTTCTATACTGATTAATAACAATAGTCCGTGACGTAAAAATGGACAACTGACGATTTATGATGTAACAATGAAAGTGACATAATAATCGTATAATAAATATGTTTCATTTTCTCTTCAGTAACCGTTTTTGTTAACTATGTCATTTCATCTGAATTTTTGTACTGATTAATTCATTTAAGAAATTTTTTTGCAAATTTCAGTTAGAATAACTAATATCATTATTAGTTTATGTAGTTTACTTTAAAAATATAAAAATAAATCTGATACACTTACATTATCATGATTATTCTATCTGGAGATTTAACATTATATTGGAGTTAACTCGGAAGACTTTGGAGCCATAAAATTCTAAATTAAAGTGAAGATAACATTCATATTTGGAGTCGGTCTTTGTTATATCTTGAATATAAACGTTCTGCTAACTATTTATTGAAGTTAAATGGAGTACGGTCTCAGTGGATCGCATGAAACATACCAAGATGGTTACATTATTCACTAAATTAAAGTTTTACGGTTAACTCTTGATTAAATCCCGTTCAATACTACGCAAGTAGCTACAGAGAGAGTGTGTCTCTATTATTCCTCTTCATATTACTAAAATTCACTTTCAAAAATAATTAAACTTGTTAGCATAAGATTAAATTATATAAAGTACTTAATTCAAAAAGTTTATGAAAGTTTTATAGATAAGTTAATTAACAGAATAGATGGAAAAAATGCATTTAAATTAAGTCTCTCGTCTAACAGGAAGAAAAAAAAATTCAAAAAATTTATGACGTTAAGAAATTGTTTATTTTTAATGAAATTATTTTCTATTATCACAGTTTCGAACGTGTTTTAAGTAAAGTAATAAAAACCGCTAATTTAATAATTTAGTTGTTATTGTATTAAGTCGAAACTTAAGTAATTAAAAATTGATTTTAAATTATTATTTTAACTTTCTCTTTTTACAGCGTACGATTAAAAAAAGTAAAATTAAACTTATCTCTTCTTTATTGTTAATTTTTATTAATTTTTTCGTGCAATGTTTTTATTAATTTTCATCTTTTACATTTATTTATATGTATATATATATATAGATATACTGTATGTATATATATATATTACGTTAACACGATTTATATCAATTATATTTTATCATTAAATCAACGCGATATCGAATTACAAAATCAAAATAGTACAAAATAATTGCTTACGTAGATAATAAAGCAATTGATTTTTATGATTAATTTAACATTAGTTTAATGATAATAAAAATTAAAAAAAAAATTTAATTTATTAATTAATTGTTTCTCTATTATTATTATTATTTTTTCCTGCGTGAATAAAATATTCTTAACTGTTTTATGTTAACTGGCATCTGGTTAATATTGAGTGTAACATAAAAACTTTTCTTTTTTAATAAAAAAATATGAAATCAATTTTTACATAATTTTTTTTTTTGTGCAGTTGGTTTTCTTTCTTTCAGTTTTTTTTTTTTTTTTTTAAATTCGGCATTTCGACTAGATTTACTTTCTCCTCGCATCTTACCTTCTTCTAAGACAAAGAATTTTAGCGATGTGTTGAGAAATAAGGATGATCTCTTCGGAATGTTCTCGAGAAAGGTCGATACACTTTTCCTCTTACCGAATTACAATGCTGCACTTCACCTAAAGCGCATAAACGTACATCGAATTTTTAATTAAATTATGAACACAAACTGGATAAAATTATATGTTAATATCCGAATATTTACCATAATCTTTTAGGTCGTAAAAGTCTTCTGATGTTACCGGATAATAATCGTAGCAATTCATGTCTCTAAAAATAGGTTTTAATGGATTAGCAACCTGCGTAAGTAGGGATATCATAATTAAAATAGCAATAAAATTACCTGAATGCACAGTAGTCAGCATCACATATGTGATCAGAATAAGAATCTTCGGTAATCTGAAAAAGTCATCATGGTAAAGAAATAATTTTAATAATTTTTAATTCAACTGGTAACTGATGATCTATCGCTCTGATGATGCATTTTATCATATGTAAACATCGTAAAAATATTAACAAACTTTAACCATGTTCGAGCTATAGATCATCATGCAAAGTTCTGAACTCTAACTTACGTAACAATCTTTATCTATGGCATTTGAACAATTTATTGGATTTCTATAAACAATGCGATTGTTTACTACAGCTCTACATATTCTACCGCTCGTAGGAGTTATAGAGCAACCGAGTTTACTTAATCCGTCTTCTAGATGACAGTCTGACCATTGCGGTTCTTCTCCATTGAGAAGAGCTAGTTCGCGAAGTTGATTTTGCCTGATATCATCGTAGTAATCCTAAGAACGAAAATAAGAATAAATAAAAACGTAAAAATTAACGAATATATATAAAACAAACAAACCGGAACTAAAAATCTTTGAAGTTCTCTAATTGCTTTCGCCATTCTGTTATAAGCTTCGTAAACTGGTGCAAATGCGGTGATTTCTACATGCAAATCTTCATTTAGATGATTATACTTTGGATCGTTACCGTTACGGAGTTCTTCTTCCTAAAATATCGATTAACGAAAAAAGAAAAAAAAATCGTAAAAGCTAGATTATCTTTAAAGTCATTTTTTATGATAATTATAACTAAAAATAATTGCCAACCTTAGCTTTATCCCTCATCGAACCGCGACCTAAAACGGCCATTTTTGTCTGTGTTGCTTCTTGTAATCTTTTTAAAGAATTTCCTTTAGGTCCCAGTAATTTACCTACAAAATTAAACTGAAGCAAAACAAATAATTATATAAAATTCTTTTTATCTTCATTTTTCATAAGTCACATTATTTGTAACAATTAATTATAAAACTTCCAAAGTATTTTATTTATTTTACAAGAAAATTCATTTAAATTATATGCAAACATAGGAAAAATTTCTCCAGAAATAATTAATTAATGCCATTTACTTAAATATTAACTCTATTATATTTTATTAAAGCAATTATAAATTTTAAAAGGAAGTTGTAAATTTAATTAAAATATAATTGAAATACTAATTATTCATTACTCATTTTTATCAAATTGCATCAAGAATTTCAATAATATATTTAATTGAATAAAATCTAAGTCTGACTCTTAATACTTTTCTATTCTTTCCAATGCATAAATAGTGTATTTTATTTATTTTTTCTAAGGAGAGATTCATCACAAAGCAATCATCGTAACTGTTTGCTAAATTCTGAGTATGATGGATCCTTTATCTCTACTGCAAATGTGAATTATTTTCTCTCTTTTTCTTACTAACATATCTCTTGGTCGTGCTTCTGGGCTTTTATGTCTTTTTTGTCAAATCCATCATAGATTTATTATTTCCAAACCTCTTCGCGTGTTCGATATTCCAAGTTTTGGCATTTCAGCAATCCATTGTCTTCGTTGTTAACTGTTGCATTTCCAATGGTTTATCTCAAAATTGCTTTTTTATCCTAAAATATTTACATTTCGGATATTTTAAAAAAAGTGATGACTCACACAAAGAATATTTGTAGTTATCGCAAATGTTTTCTTATTCCAGATTGTTTTTTTTTTATTATCTTAAAGGAAAAGTTTTATTGATTTTCAGATTTCTGTTTGTCATTCTTCATGCTGTTACTTATGATAATTTTATTAAAAGAAACAAAAAAATATTTTTTTTTTTTTGCATCCAATTATTAAGAAATTTTTACACGATAACAACAGATATTATAACCTATAATATATAACAAATTATTATTATTATTATTATTATTATCTGTATAACAACGTCGATAATAATCTCTATATCATTGTTAAATCATAATGCATTGTTGCGTCACCAGATCGTTATTGGCAACATACATAAATCTTCGATTATTATAACATACATGTACATAATAAAAATCTACAGTTTTCTTATATTATGACAGTATGTTTGTTACGTAATAATAGTTAATGATTTAACAATATAACTTATATGATAAAAATATGTCGTAAAAATACGTAATAATGGAACTATAGCCTATGAATATAATAATAATATATGATGAAACAGTGCCGGTACAATGAGTTTAAAATTTTTACACAAATTTTGATACTTTGACGAACATTATTTTTAATTCTTAATTATATCTGATAATTGGAGTTACGCGAGATTAATGTAAGCAGATTAGCATTATCATTATCGCAATATCATTTTTTTAATTAAAAATATTAATTATCTCTATATCATTGTTAAATCATAAGGCATTGTTGCGTCATCAGATCGTTATTGGAAACATACATAAATCTTAGATTATTATAATACACATATACATAGCAATAATCTACAATTTTCTTGTGTATATTATTACGTATTGTTACGTAATAATCGTTAATGATTTAACAATATATATGATAAAAAAATATGTCGTCACAATACGTAATAATGGAACTATAGTCTATGATGAATATATGATGAAACAATGACGCAACGAGTTAAAATTTTCATACTTTAACAAACATTATTTTTAATTCTTAATTACATCTAATACTTGGAGTTACACGAGATTAATTAAAGTAGATTAATATTATCATTATCGCAACATCGTTTTTTTTTTCTTTTTTAAATTAAAATTATTAAAACTATCATAATTATAATTAAAGTTTAAAATTCCAATTAAATTGAAATTAAATGCAACGAAATCTGATATATAATTAATTAAAACAATTATACTTAATTAGTTAAATTATTCTTAAAGGAACAATTTTTAAAGTATAGTATTATGAAACATCTTTTTTTTTATATATAAAAAATTTATCGAATTAAAATTAAATAAAAATAAATCTGGGTTAGTAAAACTTACGTTTGTTTTCTTTCAGTTATAAAAAAGTATCGAAATAATAAAAGTGGTATTAAATAAATTATATATATATATATATATATATCGCACAATAAGGATTAAACTTTAGAAGGTTTTACTATTAAAAGAATTTACGAGACAATAAAGCAAGTTAGTTGCCTCGGAAATTAATATTGCTTCAACGAGTAAGTCAATATACGAAGTTCTTAAGTATTTTAAAGAGAAAATTAAATTATAAACATAAGAGAATTTCCGATAAGACGGTGGTCTCTGTTTAGAGATGTTAATCGGGGCGAAAAATAAAGCAGAATGTCGTATTTATAAAAATAACTCATTAATTATTTATCATTGTTGTCTAATTCATTATCGAAAAATTGCAACAATTCTCTTCATTATAATCTGAATTTTACAATCGTGATGGGAATAAAATAATTGATATTTTAAAATTAAAACTTTTACGATCAAAAATATCGAGACAGAAGAGAAGATACTGAAAGGTTTGAAACTAATTTAATTATTTGCATTTTTAAAAGATAAGTTTCGGAATTTAAAAAAAATTTTTTTTAACTGTAGCTTATAAATGGAACTATTGTGTTATCTTATTTACGTTCTATATAATCAAAATAAAATAATAACTACTTTATATAAAAGGTTTTAATGCATTTTAACTTGTGGTAAACAAAACTCGCATTACTGTATATTTTTCTTTGTTTTAAATAATACTTTAATGTTACGTTTTACTATTTTCTATTTTTAGTATTAAAATTTATGTTATTTTATGTAAATACTATTTTTGTGATTTTTAACACGATAATATTTTTATCTCAACTTTTTTTTATTTTCCTTGATAATAAAAAGCGATAATTATAGTAAAATTCATATAAAATATTTATTGTATATTCCATAAAGTATGGTATACTGAAATACATTTATTAAATATGAAAATAATCTAAATTTCTCTATTACTGTTTGTTCAACAAACCGTTTTGAAGCAACAATTGATTATATGAATTATACGATGTGACGCAACAATTGGTTGTGTGTGTTACTACGTAATAATAGGTTTTAACGTTACAATAGTTTATGAAGCATCAGTGAATTATGACATAATAATAAAGATTCAAGCAATAATGTAAAAATAGATAAATTCATTCTAAACATTATTATTTTTTTTTGTAATTTTTCAAAGATTTGTTTCACATGCACAACAAAGTTCACGTAGTTGAAATTGGCATAATACTACTTTGTTACATTTTACATATTATACAGTACACATGAAAAATGTTGTACACATATAAACTGTAATAATATTAATTATTATTTTGTAAAAAATTAGTAAAATCATAAGAATGAATATAATATTTTCATAACATATACTGAAATACATTTATTAGCATAAATATGAACAATCTAAACTTGTTTATTACTATTTGTTCAACAATGAGTTTTGACGCAACAATTGATTGTGTGTGTTATAACGTAATAACATGTTTTAATGTTTTATCAGTTTATAAAGCATCAGCGAATTATGACGTAATAATAAAGATTCAAGTAATAATTAAAAATAGATTAATTCATTCTAAACATTATTTTATTTTTATTTTTACAGATTCTTTTCACATGCACAACAATAGTTAAAATATGCATAACAATACGCTACTATATTATTCGTATTATACAGTATGTATGACAAATATTACACACATATAAACTATAATAATAATTATTATTATTATTTTGTATAAAATTAGTTGAATGATTTATCTTCATTTATAATCATTATATTATATTTCTTGCGTATATTTATGTGCAATATACATATAACACATGCATGCATCATATGTGCCAATATGAGTTTCTTTATTGCTCTAAACTGCGATTTTTATTCGAAAAAAATCTCCATAATATAAGTGATTATAAATTTACAAAATAAAATTTTGTAAGAACAGAAGATTACATCTGTAATTATCTTTATTTTGCGAAATTTTACAGAAGTTTTATTTTTTTTTTTAAATTAATTAGTATAAATAATTTTCGAAAGAAAAAAAAATTATACAAAGGTCATAATTAAAATTAAAAAAGTTAATTAAATTGCAAACGTTATTATTCTCGAATTAGTTTTGTTATCAATACACTTTACTTTGATGTGCAGCGAAGTGAAATTTCTGTTTTAATAACTAAAAAAAACAAAAAAAAATTCGCATTTTTATCTATTAAGAAATCTTAACACCTTTGTGTTATTCTTAAATTGAAGAAAAGTTAAATTAAATTTCAGAATTTTTAAATAATTAAAGCGTGTAGATTAATTTTCTCTCTCTTCAAGAATATCGAAATTATTAAAGATATTTAAATTCTGGAAGTTAAAAAAAAAATTATCATTTTAGCCACAACTCTCTTACAGTGTAGATGGCAAATATTGCACACATATAAACTGTAATAATAATAATTATTATTATTTTATATAAAATTGGTAAAATGATTTATCTTTATTTATGGTGAATAAATTAACTTTCTTAACCCTTAAACTCCTTAAACAGGTAGTGGTATAAATATGTACCACCAAAAAAAATTGCTTCCAACAAGCTATGGGATCACATTTGTACCACCGTAGTCGTTAACGTCATTTAGTGTATTGTTTAGGGGAACTCTTGGAATTTTTATAGAATTTGTTTCACACTGGTCTTAGTACTAGCTTTTTTTTTTTTTTTTTTTAAGTATTGATATCACTAACCAGGCAGTGGTACACATAGGTATCACCCATGTAACACTTTATAGAATAGAAATAAAATGTTTTTTTAGAACAAATAGCATTATATCATTCATTATCTACATAATATAATTACATTTTTTAGTTTTTCCCTGTTTTTTCAATGTTAGCCCATTTAAGGGTTAACATACATTGAAACATATTTACTAACTTAAAATATTAAATTATATGAGACACTATTTTTTTTTATTTTTTACAGATTTTTTCACATGCATAACGATAGTCGAAATTGGCATAATATTCAGCGGAGGACCTACAGCTATCGAGAGTCGAGACGGAAATCTCCCTGGGGCCTCCTAATTGGAATGATCACCATACAAAATGTCAACACAAATACATAATTAACATTCATTTAATCAAAATTAAATAAATTAGTGAAAATGATTTGGAAAACAAAAAAATCTTAAGACTAAAGAAAAAAACAACTTACATCTAACAAATACTTAAAACTTAAGGTTCTTCGAAGGCCCCCCGATCAGAGACCCGGGGTGGCCCAACCCTCCGCCCCCTGGTATGTCACTGA
>WUQG02453318.1:0-12793 GCA_011317285.2 Androctonus mauritanicus | reverse complement strand
GTTCCTTGTTTTTTCTACATTTTGCATTTAATTTTGGCCCAGTACAGCTCCCTTAGTACTCTATTTGAGTGGAAAGGAGCAATCAAAATTTAGCCACCAAGCTTACCATACAAAAGAAAAAAAGAAAAGATATGTAAATTCAGTTCTTTTTGTATTATTAATTATGTTAATGATACTATCTACTGATTTCTGAAATCTCTGTTTGTTTACATCTGCGATTTTAATTCTTTAAATATAACTTAATATATGTCATCTGTGGCTCAAATTGCGGCTCTTTGGTGCCTTCAGTGTGGCTCCACATCATAAAGGTAAATAATTAATATGGAGCAAATATCTAACTTAAAAAAATAATATACATTATTTGCAATATGTTCATTTATTGCATACGTGTGGAATATATAATAAACAATTTTTGGAGCCATTGTTAAGATTGCCCGAAAAAACTAATGCAGCCTCATTGATCCAGAAAGAAATTAATTGCTACTCTCAAATATTTGCGATTCTCCTATGTGACTCTTAGTGACATGAAGTTTGGCCACTCTTGTTAATGTAGTGTATATTATTTATTACTCTTTTCAAGCTAGATTACTATTAAGCATGAAGGAAAAAATTATGCTGAATACAAAATTTTAAATATTTGATGCCATTTCTTTAAATTAATGAGCGTTTATTTCGAATAAACTTAAAAGAAGTAAGATATTTAACAAGTTTTAGTTTTCAGGTTTGATTATCGTTTCTTTGATTTAAAGTATCCCGTGTGAATGTCAATAAACGAAAGTTTATCTGAAAAAAAAAGCAAAATCTGATGTAATAAAACGAAAAGAACTTACCATCAGTTGTCCCACTCCAACCCCTTGGAGCACGTGGCCTATAAGGATCCACTTTGAAAGGAGACTGAGGTTTCGTTAGTTGCTTTTGAATTTTCTGTTCGGGCTTTTCTAACTTGGAAGGGAACAATGGCACTGAAGTATCAATTTTGGTCTTTTCTTCTGCTGCTCTTATTACAGTCTCTGCCACGGTGTCGGGATGCACATCCACGAAAGCTGCATCACAGCTACCAATAGGTGACTGCATAGCTGCTTCCCATGGGCTCTTAATCATTTTCAGTCTTTGATTTTGTACACTTTCTTGCTTTTGATAACGATTCTGATACTCGTAATCTGATTTTAAGTGCGATTTGACTTTTTCTTCGTCCACTACCCATTCTTCTGACTTTTTCTTTCGTTTGGCGAATAGCATGGCTCCTTTACCTGTCGGGGAATTTAGATCTTTCACGATTCCCAAACAGATATCTGGGCTGATGACATTGTGCTCGTTTATATTCTGTCCAGAAGAGCGTAATTTGACCATGTCCTGAATTTGACGCGGATCCAGGATTAGTTTTAATTTAGGAGGACCCTTACTCACTTTGATGAAAGGATATTTATTAGAATCTGTAACTGAAATATCATTTGTCTCCATATAGGAATCGCTATCTGAACCAATTGGATCCGGACCTATTTTTAAATTATAAAAAAAAATGAATATTTTTAAACAACACGACAATTTATACATAAAAAAAACTAATTATCATTTGATAATTGCTATGATTAATGAGTTTGTGTATAATCTGCTGAAATCATCTAAATAGTTATTTTTATTCTGACAAGATTCTGTTTTCACCTGGAACTAAATCTTATTTTAACACATAAATTTACCTAATTTGATGCAATAAATCAATGAAATATTGACAACTGATAAATTAAATAAATAAAAATTATAGAAAATACTGAATGGATCGATATGGATAGAAGTAACAATTCATTAAATTCTATATTTATGATACTATGATCATTCATCAAATTTATCCTACATATCCACGGTAGCCAAATTGCGGATCTTGAGCCACTTGAGGCTCTCTGATATCTTCAATGTGGCTCCATACCATGAAAGTCAATAGTTAATATGGAGCAAAACTGATGCAGCTGTCACTGATCCAGAAAGAAACTGATTGCGCTCTCAAATAATTGAGATTCTCGTAGTGATATGGAGTTGCCATCCCTGCTATATAGGAAAGCTTGAAAATTAGATAATTTATTATTAAATCTTAACTTTAATTCTACAAATACTATTCATATTTTAAACATAAATATGGATGGTATCGAATTTTATGATGTTTGTTTATGCATTTTTTCTCCTCCTATTTTGGTAATTAAGGTATTTTTAGTATTATTTCGAATTTAACGAAAGCAAACAAATTTAAATCGTCTCATTAAATAAATAGAGGAAATTTGAATCAATATTTAAAGAAAAGTAACAAATAACCCCGGAAGAGAGAGAGAGAAAAAAATCTATTTAAAGCAACACAGTCACAGAAAATTCTTTCTTTTTGCCAATTTTTCCTAAACAAAGCTGTTTGCAGAAAGTTCAAGACTGTCTTTTGCAAATCCGTTTATTTTTCCTAATAATCTCAAAACTGCGATATTGTTAAATTTGATCAAAAAAATCAGAAGTCTTAAAATAATTCTCTCTTACATAATACCTAAATCCAAAACAACTCTCTTGGTTTTCTTTAAACAAGCCAAGTTTGTGTTGCAAGGTAAAGTAACATTTGCTATAAGTGGACTGAAATAAAAGAACAGTTTGTTTATTTCTCGCAAATGAGATGTTAGCCAGAGCAAAAGAGCGAACCTTGGATCCACACCTGTATCTATATTTAGAGCTATCTCTTTAGTTTCAAGTAATTAGCGCATGCACAATACGGAGAGGAAAAGAAAGAAAAAAAAAACTTAATATTTATACAGAGTGGGCGTATTTCGCTAAGCTGTATTTTCGGTATGATTAATATATCGAGAGATTTATGTTGTTACAGATTGCTGTAAAATTTGCAGTCCATATTAATTTTTTAAAGATTCGAATCGAAGTTTAATACTGATCGCGTAATCCGAAGCTTTTCGATGGTTTTTTTCTCTTAAAAAATGAAATTTCGCGTTCCATCTCACAAACGCACGGTAAAACAATACTACCATTCCATATGTCGAATTGGCAGTCAAGCTATAAAAGGCAGTAGTAATACGAAACGACCAACTAGCGAGTCAGCAAAGCAGCACATACACACACACACACACTCTCTGCAATTCCTCTACGCGGTGAATGTCTATCAGAAAACACTTTTGAGATCTTAATTTCGATGTCATTCATTATCTGTCAGATAATTATCTGCTTATTAACTGCCGCCTAAAAATACTCTCTCGGTTTATACGCGTGGTCACGGTATAATCTGCATTCTTCATTTTAAGTTTTTAATTACTCTTTGCGTTAAATAAATTCCGGTAATGTTTGCGCCATTCTTACGACGCATTTTTTTTAAAAAAAAATTAAAGATGGTACGAGTTATTTTTGGGATATTGCGTAATATCTACCGAACACGTGGTTGAAGTGCTCTGCTAATATAAATAAAGGAAGAAATATTCCCGTGCATGTTTTTTTTTTGCGCTTTTACAACGAGTGACGGTTAAACTTTCGTAAAAAAAATAAAAAATATTATTTAAAACGGATAATTTATAAATATTTTTTATGCGCTTTAGATAAATTATATATATATAGCCAGTATAAGAGGGCATCGCTCTCTCTCGTCTTAAAAAGATTCTCGATAGTCTACAAAGCGATGTTTGTCTTTTTCTACAAAAATTAAAACTCAAAAAAAAAAGTGGAAGGAAATTTTCACGCTGATTTCGGATGAGATTATTTTAAGAAAGTTAGCATCTTAAGAGAAAAATTTTTCACCCACCAAACTATAAATTTAGTTCTGGGCTCTATTAGCTGCCAAGGTTTTTTTCCTCCCTTCTTCGAGTCTTTCAAAATTCGAGTATACCCGATAACAGGTGTTATTTTCTATTTTCTCGCCAGAAATAAAGAAAACACGTATCGGTTTCTGGGTTTAACGAGAAAATAGCACCATTTTAACTCAAAAATTTTTAAATATCAGATGAGTTTCTATACCTATATGGACGACTGAACGGTGCGATCCGAATATATGTGATTCAGAGATTCGAGCATTTCATAGCGGATTTTTTAGGAATATATTTAGTATATAGTGTGAAATATTTAAAATAGATGCAAAATTATGCATATTCATCATTTATAAATCGTTTCATTCTGTTATAGGTAGTTTAAATATTAAGGAAATGAAAAATTCAACGGATTCGAATATATATATATATATATTCTACCTGGAGAATCTACCGAGTGAACATACTATCACTATTAGAAGTATCCAAAAATAACATTTGACAACTCTTAGAATTGATTGCATCAACTTTTCTTCTCGTACAGTTAGTCAAAACTTAATACGAAGCCAAAAACCAAATGCAATATGACACAAACAATGAAAAGCTTTGTCTGATTTAAACGATAAAATAGAACCAGTGCATACCTTCGTGGATCCATTTTTCGGATTTAGTCACCCTTCTGAAGAACATGTTAGCACCACGTGATTTCTTATTTTTGTCGGAAGACAACGAATCTGCAATTTTCCTACATAATTCTACTTGTTCTTCTACCGTCGGGTAGATAGCATTTGGTTCCTCATAAAAACTCGAGGAAGAAAACATTTTTTCTGTAACGAAAATATTAGAATCGATTATTTGTTTCACGTTTTTTTTTTTAATCCGATTTAAGAAATATATATATTTAAACGAGTTCATAAACACTCGTGTTATATCTTAAATTTAATTTTGCATCGACGATAATGCTTAGATTATAAGGATAGTAACGCCTACTTACTTTTCCTTGGTATGGTAAGTTCCATGCTGTAGTCTGACGGCGGTTGATATATCTTACTACTTAACCGATTTGCGCCCCTTCTCACTTCAGTGAACGTAGAATTCATCCCGAGTGAAGGTTGGTCCTAAAACAGATGAGAAAAATAAAGATTTCATCGAAAAATAATCGTTCTTATGATCTGTTACTCTACTTACCTAATCTAAAAGCCATATTGGTTAATAATCAGAAACTAATCTATAGAAAAAGCTACTCTAAAGTACAGCGAAGAGAGTTAAAGGGTGCGCGACTCTTGGAAACGTTGTGACAAAATAGAAACTCAGCCAGAACAGCGAATATCAGTGCTGAATATAGAGCAAAACACTCGCTAGCAGGTGCTTTAGACGGGAGGAGTTAAAAATTCCAAACTTAGTTTCTAGTCGGAGTAAATATCGCTTAAATTTTTATGTTTTTTTTTTATTTTCCTTTTAAACTTAATTTTTTTTTTTTTTGTATATTCTTATCTGCACGCACGGAGTTAAAACGAGAGAGAGAATGCTTATATTTAAAAGATTATTAAATTTTATTTAGGAAAGACATAAAAATAAAATAAAAAAAAAATAGATGTAAGCACTTCACTCTGCTCTTAAGAACTGTTATCTGTTCATAGACTAAACAAGAAGGTTTAACTCGATCGCAGACAAAAACAGAATATAAAAAATAATTTTACAGTACAGTACAACTCATTTCATACCTAGAATTGGAATTGAAGAATGTCGGTAATCCTCAGAAAATGTGTTACACAGACTGAACTAAGTTAGAGAATGGGAGTTTTGCAGGTTATAAGTTCCCAATATCTGGAAACCCACCAAAACCAAGGCAAATGTCTGTTTTGTCGTCCTTGGCTGTTATTTCTAGGACGATTTTTACTTGCCAAACTGTACTATGTTATTCTAAACAAGCTGATAAAGGACAACGTATTTAGATTGCTTTGCAATTTCCTCAAAGAATTATCTTAGTGTTTTGTAAAAGAAACCGTACAATGTGCTATTTAAAATATTTTATGTTAAACAGGAATGAAAAACCGACGTCCTTTAAGATAAACGTACTATATACAACTGCATAAACATTCTATTTTATGCTGTACAGAAAAAAAAAAACAAGAAATTATTTTATTTTCCTATTTTATAGCGATGATATGAATTTCGAGTGAGATTTTAAATTACTCTTAACTAATAAAATAAAAATAAATATTAGTACCTGTTCGGAATCCGATGACGTCATGGCCGTCGACACACTTACAGTACTTGACGTCACAGTATCCATCACACTTTCATTCACAATAGTATGTTGTTCGAATTTAGAGACTTTGAATGACTGACCGATGTCATTGAAATTTTCGGTATTTGTTTGCATACATGTGTTTGTTTCCGAAGAAATATCCGAAGCCACAGTCTGTTTCTCTTGTTCATTTGTAACTTTTTCACTCGAATCCGTCACGTTTTCATTTTCTTCTAAACAGTTTTCTAACACGGGTTCCGATTCGTTTTCCTCTTTTCTTACTTCTTGCGATGACTGATTTTGATCTTCCGAATTTGTTTCCACTTCTTCCTTTGCAATCTCTTCCTTCACTTCCGTTTCAGCTACTTCTTCCTTTATGTCTTCTTCGTCGATAGCCATGTCTGACTTCTGATCTTCAGGAAAACCATTAACTTGTGGCTCTTCTACATCCACGGTTTCTTTTGATTCGGTTTCTTTTGTTTCAGACATTTTCAAAAATGGTTTCGGGAGGCGAGGCAAGGAAGAAATCGGTTTTATTCTGTAACTTTCAGTTGGTCTGGTGATCTAAAAAAATCAACAGAAATCTAAAATTCTATTTATATAATTAAATAGGTATTATTTAATTACGAAAACTATAAAAATATTCTAGTTTTGAGAAAAAAAAACAGCTCATTAATCGTAATATTCAATAGTTAATTAAGATATTTTCGCATAAAAAAAAATTGTATATCTCATCTTAAAGAATGAATACGTATAATTGTATTATTAAGGGGGAAAAACATATAAAGAATCTTTCATAAATTGTGAAATTAAACTTTGATTTTCATCATTCAAAGGAAGCTTCTGTTTAATTAAGAAAGTACAACGAAAGTATACAGTTAATTTGGAACTCCAGCCATTCTAGAATTGCTAAATGATATACAGTACTTCGAGTAGACAAAGTCGCAATAGCAAAATCAAAATAGAAATGCTATTTACAGCTTTCTATTCGGGAATCACATAGAGGGATGTTTAAAAAAAAAGACAAAAAAAAGTGCTCTTTAACAATTGTAATTGTCTTCTTTATGTTCTAAAGTGCAGCATTTAAAACAAAAATATCTGCTGAAATTTTTATTTTATTAATATATTATGAGAAAGCGATGATGTTTCGAATAAAAGGTGATCAAAATCACCGAATAATACTTATCAGACACACTTTTGGCACAAATGTTACAGCTTACTTGCTATAAGCTAGGACATTGTAACTGTTATTGGTCTACAAGATGAATATCAGCACTTTTGCAAATGTTTGTGAATGATCGACGCTATTGTTTCTATAAACACTAGAAATATTTTCGAGTTTTTTAGCAATAAAATAAAAAATGAGAATGGATAACACTGGTGCTTATCAGTAAAATTGTTTATTTTACGTTCCCAAACTTGGCAGCATACTGATGGATGCGATGAATGGACTCTTTATTCGGAATAACGAATTGTAAGGATATTGAAATTATATTTTGTATTTTTAATAGCCGTTCGTGAATGTTGTTTTATATGATAGTATTTATATTTACAACAATTTTTTTTATGAAATTTAAAAATAAAATGTTGAAATATGTCAACGTTTTGTGACGATAGAGAGTCAATCACCTTAAAGTCAATTAGGCCAAAAAATGTTTACCTTGGAACGATACTCTGTTGTGAAATCTTCTGTAAATTTCTTGTGTCTACTATCCGACTGAACATCAGAAATTAATTTGGTATCAAATAATCGATTTTCTTCTTCTGTTCTACATCACCAAAATAAAAGGAAGATCAGAACAAAGATAAAAGATAAAATTATAAATTTTATTCCTGCTATCAGATTAAAATATACTGTAAACTCCCGTATAACACGCTCTGTTATAACGCGAACGAAAAAATTGCGACTAGTACTCATATAACGCTATAAACAGTCCCGTATAACGCTTCGGAAAAAAATTTTTTTTTTACTTACATCCGTTCATTGTGATAAAAACCAAACGATGTTTTATTTCGTTTCCATGACAACTCTAACAACTTTTTAGTCGAATTATACGAATCCGCATTTTCGGAGTCCGTGTTATACAGGGCGTATACTTGAATATAATATTTTTAAAAATTTATTTAGCTCGTATTTGTATTCTGTTTTGTTTATTAAAAGAAATCTTCTTTTGAAACAAGTTAATTAACACTCTGCACACGATAAAATCATATTCGAAACTAACGCACAATCTCATTAGCAATATGCAATCAATGCTGAATTCAGAGACAAGTTTAAATCTGAAAATCGTCTCTGATAATGCGTGTCTCGTATAACGCGATTTTCTAAATAACGCGGAACGTATTCTCCGCGTTATACGGGAGTTTACTGTACAGTATTTTATTATCATTTCTATTCATAAAAACGTATTTTATAAAATTAAGAATCTTCGAGTGTTAAATAAGGTATATAATTTTTTATACATTTTAGTTATAAATTCTATAATTTCATGCAAAGAGTAAACAAATTATATTTCTTTTATGACCGTTAGAATTTTTAATAAATGTATTATTTATAATTTATTATAATAAATATGCTAATTAATTATTCGTATGTTACGAGCATATAATTAATGAAAATATCGTAACGAGTGAGCATATTCTTCAAATTTCTTGCATAAAATATTCGAATTATATAGTACCGTGTTTCTTTTAATGTAAGCCTGCAAAAAATAGAGAATGAATTTACGGTTAACACACATATTTGCACATTAAATTTTCACACTATATTTAAAGTAGAAAGAATGGTAAGCTATAATGACAAAGCTTTCGTTTGTACAGCTAATGATTCGAAATTTTAAAAAAAATGAAGACTTGCTTCTTTCTTTCCTCGTTAAAAATGATCTAACAGTTGCATTTTCTGCTCTTTAGCGATCTACAGTGCATTATAAATGCATAGAGAAAGAGAAAAATGCACCTGTTTAGTTTTGAATAATGGTTAAAGATCAAACTTCAAAACTTGACCATCTGATCTTCGGATGATCAAGTTTTGGACTGGAGTAACTTACCTTTCTTTCTCTTACTATTTATTCCAGGTATATGTATGTACGATATGATTTTGTATCCTGGTGTCTTCACGAAATTAAGTCCACAAATGACACCATTGCCCACTGTTTAAGATTAACAATAGATGAAGAATGTGATGTCAGCAGAACACAGAAGCCAATAAGTACCCGTTTAGAAATGCGGTATTGACGCGACCTTAACGAACTAAAATCCTACTAGACCAACTGAATATTGGCAAACCTCCATTCTGAATTACATAATGCAATAAATTAACACCTTAAACAGGAAAGCTGGCACAAAAATTCGGTTTTCGATGTCTGCCAGTCACCGGAGACTTCAATTGGATACAGTCGAGTAAAAACTTTTACACGAGTCTAGTTAATTATCTCACCTGTATACTAATAAAACTAAATTCGGGCTCCCCTTGTCTGCCATAATCATTACTTCATCGTAAGTAAGATGGTTGCACGGTTGATCATTGCATCTGACGATCACATCGCCGACTCGAAGTTTGTTAAACGATTTGCTCTTTCGACGAACCTGTAAAAAGAATTTAATTAATATAGTTTAACTCATCAAATTTCGTATAATAATAATTTATAATAACTTTTTCAATCATAATTATCGAAAAATGAACAGAAGAATATTACGAATGCGGAATTTTTCGTATATGAACTATATACAGCTAGTATGAGTAGTATAGTATACTATATGAGCTATACACAGTTATAGTATGAGTAGCATAGTATAATATATGAGCTATATACAGTTATAGTATAAATAGCATAGTATAGTATATGAGCTATACACAACCATATTATGAGTAGTATAATATAGTATATGAGCTATACACAGCTATATTATGAGTAGTATAGTATAGTATATGAGCTATACACAGCTATATTATGAATAGTATAGTATATGAGCTATATACAACTATATTATGAGTTGTATAGTATAGTATATGAGCTATACACAACCATATTACGAGTAGTATAATATAGTATATGAGCTACACACAGCTATATTATGATTAGTAAAATATAGTATATGAGCTATACATAGCTATAATATGAGTAGTATAGTATAGTATATGAGCTATACACAGTTGTATGAGTAGCATAGTATAGTATATGAGCTATACACAGTTATATTATGAGTAATATAGTATAGTATATGAGCTATATTTATAATGAAAAAATCTGTGAAAAATTAAGATAATAATTTATTCATTAAATTTATTATAATACGTTTTTAAAATAATTTATTTCAGCTTATTTATTGAGGCGATTAAATAAAATTTTAATCGATATGTTATTCCAAAAGTTATTATTCGCCATAAGGAAAGAGGATAAAAAAAAAAAGTAAACGGTACAAGAAAAAAATTATCTAAAAATAAAGATTTAAAGTGGGATTTCCATATTTAAAAAACATATATATACAACAAAACGTGAACGAGACAATGTTTATGTTGGGTGAAACGCGAATATTGGATCTCCTCCTCTTAGAAATACACTACTCCTATGTCTTCTTATCAGCGTTTTGGCTCTGGTACAGAAAACACTCACCAAGTAACTGTTGATGTACTTGAGGCATTTCTTTTATTATTATCGAAACGGCATTCTCACCATAAAACTGGTGAGAACGAAAGTGCTGAACAAGAGTGCGTAAACAATGTGTTTGACAAGCATATTGACGCCAGATTTGAATATATCCTTTCCTTTTTTTTCCCCTCCTGACTCATTAAAATAGTAACAGGATTTGCTTTTCTAGAACATTTAACGAAAACTGTTTTGAACATGTTTATTTTCTTTTAATAAAATTATTATTTATGTAGGTGGTGATAGCGACGTGACTTATATTTTACTTTTTTCAATGGCAATTTTCGAGACTTTCTATTTAAAAATATCCTCGCATATATAATCGTTACATATTTATCATTAATTAAAAAATACGGAACATTTTCTGCAAAATAATTTCTTAATATTCTGCATATGTATTATTAGCAACAATAAAAAACCTTCTTTAATTAATACGCAAACTAAATGAATTTTTAAACTCAAAAAAAATTTACATGATATTATTTGTAATGATATAATCCTTTGTCTCTGTTAATACAGACTTCATTGTCTACTAAAGACATAGTTATAGTGTTTGAGAGAAACAATGCTCACTATTTTTTTTTCTTTTGATGAACATAATAGCTATCACTCAAAAGATTTTTCAGAATCTTTGATAGATTTCAATTAAAAAAAAAAAAAGACGCTAGCGAATAACTTTGAGTTTTAATTGATAAATAAATGGACAAAATTCCAAATTCTATAAGAAGAATATACTGTACTCAAAAAGTTTGTACAGTCAAATACAATAGATTTTCATCTTCTTATATTGGATTTTATGATTAATGATGATGTTAAAAAAAAATAGTTGGATCAAATTTATTGTGAAATCTTCTTGAAAAAGTTATCGGGATCATTTAAGATTTTCAGAGAAAAAATTGAATTAAAGAATTTCATAAATGGAGATTCTGTAAGTCAATGATTCCCAAAGTGAAAGCGAAAACAAAAATTGGGGTGCATGAAATGTAAATTTCATGCACCCCAATTTTTGTCCATGGGATCCATTCTCGTGGACCCCCATTTACATCTAATGCACTCCAATTTTTGTTTTCGCTGATATGGACCCCTTGCAGTTCGGAGTCGATCCCTAGGAGTTGATATAGACTACTTTGGGAATCATCGCTGTAAATAAATCAATTGCTAACTCTATAGTGTGAAAATTCTAAAATAAAATAACTATAATGAAAAAGTTAAAAATAATTATTTTCAATCACATGCACTAAGCTAAGAGGTCGTGAAATAAGTGAAAGTGGTGGTAATATCCTCACAGACAATTATCGAAAGTTATCGATTCCCTAAGAATTATGATGATTAAAAAAAATCGATGTTTTTTTTGGACAGACGTTTGCAAAATTTGAATTTTTTACCATCTGAATTACCTGTTTTTTTTATTTTATTTATAATGAAAAAACTTATTTTATTACTTTATTTTAATTATATTACATATACCATGTTTATATAAACATGAACACCTGTTCCAGCAGGAATACCTGCGTAAACAGGTTTTCCTGATTTGAAGTAAAATGTAAATGAAACATATTTTACAGTAGAGCTCTTTTTATAACAGCGTTAACTTAATGATAAAAAAATTTATAAAAATTCCAAAAGTTAATTTTATTTATAAAAATTTATGATTATAAACAGAGTTATAGTTAAGTTATATATAATATCATTATTAATAAAAAATTATTTTTTAAATATAAATTATCATTAAATAATCTGAAGAACAGAATACAGTAGTTTTTGTCCATTCCATTAATTAAATATTCACTGTTCTTTTAACTTGCATCAATAAACATTTTTTTATATGTTATTGAGTTAAATATAAACATTTTACATGATTACATATTCCAAATCTATAATTAATAAAAAAAAAATACTAGCTATTATTTTCATGGGTTAAATTTACGAGCCTTTTATTTTAATAAGAATATATTAGCCAAGGTGTTAGCACATTTCTGTTATGATACAGTGCAGTGGCGTACCAAGGGAGACGGGGGGCGGACTGCCCCAGTCCTCTGATCAGGGAGCCTCCGAAGAGCCTTAAGATTTAAGTATATGTACCTATATGTAGGAATAATGCATGTATTGAAAATATTAGAGATTAT